>OZ007529.1:7061535-7319887 GCA_963931895.1 Eupithecia pulchellata
AGCAAACAATAAAGCCAACCTAGTTTTATTAATCCTTCCACGCTCCAAAGAATGGAGATTTACCACGGTGAAGCTTAATATTATGCGGCAGGCTCTTACACAAGAGAAAACCCTAGAAAGCAGCTCTGAAACTTTATGAAACTTTAGTATATTTTCTATTAAAGTCTAGGTTTAAAAAGTGTTCGCGTGTGTCAAGTATTTTGTCAAGTATTAATATTAGAAAAAGACTTGACCTTGATTTTAGTTTAGTATCCCTCCTGATGTGAGGATCCTTTAGTTATATTTAAATTAGAGCATTTATTTTGTCTTATTTTTACGGCATACACTTGAGCGATAGATTATAAAGATCTTCATTGCATTTAATAAAATAATATGTTTGGAAAGCATCTGAAGCATTTCTTTCTGGAAAAGTGTTACTACTCTATTGATGAATACAATAACGACAAAAGCCACCTCGCAATAATATGAATTCATTTATTATTTATTATTTTGTTTTTGCATAATATATGGTGTGTACATAAATAAGTGTTAGTATAATTTTATTCTTAATGTATTTTTGTTGTGACATCATATCTCATTAAGATTTAACATTACCTATACTTGTTATCATTTTATAATCGCACCAAAATTCCGACACAAATGTAAGCTTGTTTGTGAATAAATAAATAAAATTAAATAAAAATAAAACAAACAGCTATAATTAAGACTGTTTACGGCAGGCGTCCGCACTCTCCCCATAGCCAAATCACCTGGTCTATCTATCTACCTAGCACAATAACCTAATTTGTTATTCCTTACATTTTCTTCTACAATAGTCTCTACAATAGATAATCATCTTCGGGTGTATCATATTATGCTGCCGAGGGTAACAACGGCTATACATAATGTAGCCCTCGCTTTTAAAATTAACTCATAAAGGGCCTCTGAGCTGTTGGCTACAGCCACATGCCTCCCAAAGGACCGGGTCACTATATGGCTCGAGATTATGGAACCAAACAGTAACTACTACTTAGACCTACTGCGGCAGAATGGCTTTGACTGAAACCATGTTTGAGCATTACAGCGTAGGTAAGTAGTTAACATTCGTATTGATGACCTAGACATAGACTATCGAGAATGCCACTTCGGACGGTGCATGTAAGCCTGGATATAAACAATTTATAAACCTAGACCTGACACCAACATTAGTACCCCCATATTTTAAGACAATTGTTCAACTAATCCTTCACTCAAACTTGTCTCAGGGTTGTTTGTGCAATCCTTTAAAACATACTAAGAGTTCGGTATGATTGGTCGTCAATTTAGTCAACTATACTCGAATAAGGTTGAATCGATTCATACGTCACCATTATTAGTTATAGGCTTCATCGTCGTAAATGTTATCGAGATAGTCTTTGAACAACCAACACTTTTGAGGAACATTCGACGAAGATCGCGAGGTACTTTCCTTGAGATGATAATTAATTTCTCCATAGAATGAAAACATTTTCTAAAGTAAGTTCGAGTGGAGTTTTTTTTAGCATACCTAAATGCATTTAGAGTTTAATTAGAGATTGAGTCGAGGTAGAAGTAACGACTAAAGTTATGCTGGGGGTAAGTGATATATTAATAATTTAAAACTGGATACATGTCCAGGCTTTAATTATGGTAAAAAAATTCCATGCAAAAGTAATACCAAAATAATTTGTAAGTTGAGCATACCTAAATACATTTAGAGGTTAATTAGAGATTGAGTCGAGGTAGAAGTAACGACTAAAGTTATGCTGGGGGTAAGTGATATATAACAAATTAAAACTGGATACATGTCCAGGCTTTAATTATGGTAAAAAATTTCCATGCAAAAATAATACCAAAATAATTTGTAAGTTGAGCATATTTTTACCAGTAGTTTCAGAGCCTTTTCAATCCAAACAAACAACTAGTAGCAGTAGTACTTTGTATATCCTCAAAATATGACAAACCTTTTTTTTTTTTTGTTTGTTGTGTGATTTTATATGGGCACACCCAATGCAATAGAGAAATAACTTGTTGAAACTCAGGACTGTGCCGTACATTTCGACATTCAAAACCCGATCAGATGGTAGTCATGTCATAAAAGGAGATATTTCCGTTACATCAGGCCTATCGCGGCTTTGCCACGGGAGATCAGGCAAGATCAGCGGTTTCACCTCACAGAACACTTTCTCCAAGGCCGGCCGGCGCCACAACTTTAATCATAATATACCTATACCTACCTACAAACACGGATGCTGTTGCATCATATGCTTTAATACAAGCTTTCGTTTAAAGTTGACGTGAGAAAAAACATACCATCACAATAGTTACTTTTTGCTCAATTGGCAACCTCTATGGCGCGTTGGGTCGCCGCGCCGCCTAGATATATTTTTTTTTATTATACGCGAACCCAACCAGAACTCCCTGAACAAATTATCTGCTGATCGTCGTTGTCAAAGCGGGAAGCGGGAATCTAACCCGCAACCTCCTGCGTCGCAGGCGGAGAAATTTGAAGTTTCATACGGAATCTTATTTTTTTTATATTCTATATGTAACTTTTATTCTTTAGGGATAATGAAGATTCTAATGATTAATGAATTTATCAAATCGGTCGTTTGGTTTCAGAGCCTATTTAATTCGAAAAACAAACAAACAACAAATTTTTTCTCTTTATAATATTACCACCATAGTTTCAAAAGTTTTTATGAAGGTCGTTAATTAAAGAATTATTATATATAAATATATGTAGTATAAAACGATTCTTGCATATATCTATTGGTCGTTATTAGAAGGGAAATATTAGGGTTAAGAATTTTTTAAAGTTAATTATGTTAGGTGCCAATGATCGAGGGAAACTGCGTAAACACTGCAGAATGTCAACTTTCTATGTTGCTTGCCGCAATAAATAATGCGTTTTGAATAAAAATTATGGAAATTCACTTAGTTCTTACATAGACTATGTTTTACATAGTATGCATACTTTTGTCGACATATACAAAGACGCAATCAGGTCTTATCGTGGCTGGTCGTGACGTGACTTGTCTTTAGGCCTGCACTGAAAATCAGCGCTGGGTAAACACACCTGTATCTACTCAGCACAATGCTGAGTGTAGGCCATATTTGCACT
This sequence comes from Eupithecia pulchellata, assembly GCA_963931895.1. Classification (NCBI taxonomy): domain Eukaryota; kingdom Metazoa; phylum Arthropoda; class Insecta; order Lepidoptera; family Geometridae; genus Eupithecia; species Eupithecia pulchellata. Next base: position 7,064,657 of record OZ007529.1, read on the forward strand.
AAACCTCTGCTACGCATAAAAAGTATTTAAGCCTAGGATTAATTTAGTCTTAAGTTATTGAATTGTGTAGTAGATTTAAGGTAAATAAAATTAATTTCGTTCTTTCTTTCTTTATCGCTAAGAGATGGTCTACCAGACCACCTTAGGATGAAAACGAAGCAGTATTATACTACAATTTCCTATAAAATACTATTCTGTTTTGCTATCTGAAAAAATATGTCGTTCGTTTTACGAGTATATGAATTTTTCGGAGCAAAAACAGGCCAGCGGTTTGACGTGGTGCGAATAGTTTTTTTATTAGTTGTGTTGTGACGTGTGGATGTGACTAGAAACATGAATTTAATATATAAAAAAATACATCGATCTCACATCGGCAGTGCCAAACGAATTTTAGCGAGAGAAGTTAATACATTAAAATGTAATTTATCAAAGAGAACATGGAAACGTCTGTGAAAGCCATCCATTCTATAAGCGATATGATCAAAGCGACTTTCTGTAATCTTGTTGGAAAGGACAGGTCTAATATTATTATGAAGTACTAAAAAATTTCAGCCGCGATAAAATAAAATTGTATAATTCAAAAACTGGTTTGAATTGTATACCTACCTACTGTAGTAAAATTTATCGTTTCTACAGATTTACGGTGAGTTCAAATTTAAATAACATTTTAAAAAGGCCGGTCAGGCACAGACTTTGGCGAAACCCGAGTTAGCTTGCAAGAGGTGATGCTGTGTGTATGGTGGGATTGAAAATTATGAGCTGTTACCACCAGGCAGGATCATCGATTCTGAACTCTACTGCGAACAACTAATGAGATTAGAGCAAGAAATTGAGAGAAAGCGGCCGGAATTAATCAACAGAGGGGGTGTGGTTTTTCATCGTGATAACGCTAGGACCTCACGCATCTTAAGCAAAAATTAAAAGACTTGGTCTCTGCCGTATAGTCCTGACCTTGCTACCTTCAGATATCCACCTTAGGTATTCGGTCGCTTCAGAATTCTTTAGGCAGTGTATTACACGAGTATAATTACAATCTAGTTATTACATATTTTTAAATTATATAAATAAAGTTAAGGTACCTACGTGTAGATAGTTTGTATGAGTCTTCCAGTAGCTCAATTTATTCAATGAATACGAGTTCTAATTTAGTTACGTATTTAATTGTAATTTTCACTTTACTCACACCTTAAAAAATAAAGTTGATTTACCAGCTAAATTTGATGTATTTACGACACACAAACATTTTTTTCAAAAATATTTGTACTATTCCATTCTGTCTGGAATTTCCTCAGAAATAAAAGCAATATCCAATTTAAATTCCAGATTGTATCAAACTTTCCTTGGATATGTGAAATACCATTTCATGCTTCAACAACGCAAACAAAGCTTTTATTCAAAAGTGTGATATCTTATACTCAAAGTTGTCAACACCAACACCAAGAACAGCTACAGAACCTTACATGCGCGTTTTACTCAAAAAATAGGTACACTTGTTTTTACCCGACTGGCAACGGAGGATTGTTATGAGGTTAGCACACTATATACAGGGAGTCCGATAATGAGCAGATAACCTTAAAGGTGCTTATGCCGCAGGTCAATGTCTATCAGAAACATGTTTTTTTATTTTGTCCCGTTAGTAAAATATTTAATTTTTCGTAAATTTGGAAAAATTAAGTATTTTCCGAACGGTTATAAAATATTCAGGATTAATTAAAATTACAAATAATAACATTGTAAATATAAAATTAAAATGAATTATTATTATGAAATTATATTATAAGTATTAAGTATATTAACGTTAGTGTTGGTTTAACAAATGATAATTGGTCTGCTAATTGCTGTTGTATAAATGGTAGTATCATGCTAATAAGGGCGTAACAACAATCCCAATCAAGATTACCGAATTTTTATAAGTTTTTGTATAAAATAGTATTTTTTACATTTTCGCAGTATAAACTATAACGTCCTGAAAGTCGGGTCTACTTACAAGTATCTAACCCTGAACCTATGTTATAAGATGTAAATCTGCATAATATTAGCTTGACAATAAAGTAATTCTTACAAGAATCAGGATATTTTATATATCAGGTTAAATTATATTATCAGGTTTATATTTTCTAAATTAAAACTCATGGTCGTTTGTACACTTTGAAATTTAGTCACATGTCAAAGTGTACATGAGTCTGTAATGGTATAATCTCATTGACTCGTTCGTTGTCACTGTCAGTCAGTCAGACAGCACCAGTAAGTTTTACATTATTTAAATAACAGGCAAATCCACTTTCATTTTTGTTCAAAGTTGCCGGTGCCATTGTTGGTGCCAACACAAAGGGAATGTAGTCTTTATTTCTCAGTGAACTGTGTTTTGGAGAAAGCATTATGTAAACGTGATTTGACACAGAATCCGATTTTGTTTAGGTATTTCATAATAAAGTTGGCTTTAGGTTTGCATGCCGTTTTGCGAGGAACTAGGAGGAGGAGTAAGAGTAGGAGTAATGGATTTTAGGGTTACTAACCTGTGTGGTAAAAAATGGGTCCTTTTTACTCAGACGTTTTTGTCCGTACGTGTTTCTGTCATAAACCCTAAAAAGAACAGTTGAAATGACAGGGTGTATTATGTTATCTGTGACATGGTGTGAATTCCGCTTGCCAATATAACAAAAAAAAGCACGTGATTTTTTAATATTAATGCTCCATTTTTGTCAAATCTGTGTGGACTTCTTGAACCGTAAAATGTACATATGTACAGTTGTAATTAGACAGGAGGATATGTATTACTTTAATTAACAACAAATATCATACATATTTGTTGTTTGGCTTATGTCATGGCTTATTGTCTTATTTCGATTAATTAAAACAGGTTTTTGGAATTTTGCGAAAAAAATTGGCCGGTTTTATTACTTTTAGTTGAATTCCCTTTTCTTGGGTTATTGCCCATAATCCCCACGCTGGGCATGCGGGTTGGGGATCGCAGTTCGGTGGAGTTGTTCCGCAGAGAGCGCTGCTGCCCGCCCCCCGGTGTGTTTCCCTTACGACATCCACGGGAAGAGTGGGAGTGGTGAAATTCTATGCCGGCACTACACGGCAACTCTTCTCTATTCCCTGTTTTTTGTACCCATACATATCTAAATTACTCTATTAATGTACTAAATTATTGTATAAATTGTGTTACTGGGTTTCAATTAGGTAAACTTACTTTTTTCTTTAAAAATAGAAACAAACTTCAAAACTAATTTTGATTTCCTATTCTACAACTTGAAAACACCCGATCTTTTATTTAATATAAATCGTAATTTTTTTTATTATTATTTATTTTTCATTATCAATTCTCATATAAATATAATAATGTTTAATTTATTGATAGTTGGTACTCCCGCTAGTAACCATTATGTACGCAATATCAACCGCAGCACGTATTGAATAAGTAAACTACCTTAAGAGAAGTGAAAGTCTGTCGGTTTGGATTGTGGGTAATGTTACCGTAAAATATATGCACCTACAAGACCATAATAATATAGATAGATATAATAGGAACTGACGATTCGAGAGCTGTAGGCCAAGCACGGGGATTGTTCTCTAGGGTAGAATAGGCATCGCATCGCCGTACATTGCGCATATTATTAAAGTTGAAAAAAATTATTTCAAATAATTTACGCATTCGATGACAAAGTGACGTAATTTTTCTCTATTCTACCTTAGACAAGAAAGCCTGTGCTTGTCTTACTGGTGAGAATCTGGCGCAGAGTAACGCATTAGCATTACCATTACCATACAGCGGTAGAGCAATGCAGTCAGTGTTATAATACGCTTCCAATTGTTATTGATATGGATCAGTTAACTTCATTGATTGTTTGCAACTAGCTTTATTAATGAATAATTTAGCTTGGAGATAGATGATGTCTGTGTGGATTGTTCAGAACTATTCATTTACATATATAGAGATACTTATAAAAATCTGCAGCTAGCTCAACCGTTACAATTGTATGTACTAGTTTAGATTATAACTAGCGACCTGTTCCGGCTTCTCATGGGTGCAATGCTAATACGAAAACAATCCTCTTGAATCACTCTACTTAATACAAAAAACCGCATCAAAATCCGTTGCGTAGTTTTAAAGATCTCAGGCATACATAGGGACAAATAGATATACAGCGGGAAGCGACTTTTTTTAATACTATGTAAAGTGATAACTATCTGCTGTTTGCTCAACCGTTCCAATTGTACATACAAGTTTAATTTATTAACAATTTTCTTCTATTATATTTGATTATAATTTTCTTTGATAAAGTCAGATGATGTACAAAGGCACTTGTTTGTAAACCTACTTACTAAGTTTTTAATGTAGAAGTTTTGGCCACATGCCTCCACAACCAAATATTTCATCGCGCTTCGATGATTTGATTTATATTTTCTGCTTTCTTCTTAACTTTGCCTATAAATAAGCAATCTTCCGCTTTCCATTTATCCGTAGGATTAATTTCCTAAGTTTCATCCAATATTTGAATATCAAACATGTTTCATAAAGTGGGTTGTTGTACGCCTTCTGTTGTGTCTGTTTTGGCAACAGACATCACATTTGGAGGAAAACTGGTTCTCATTCCTGACTATTTCTGAAATCGTATCCATCTATACTAATATTTTCAAGAGGAAGTATTTTATTGTTTGTTTGGATTTAATAGGCTCCGAAACTACTGGACTGATTTGAAAAATTCTTTCACCATTAGAATCCTAAATTTTTCTTGATACATAGGCAACAGAATATTTTCAAAAAAGTTAGGAATCCGCATGAGAAATAATTTTTTGTTAAATACCCGTGCGAAGCTGGGCAAAATATCAGCAAATATGTAGTATCAATAAATTGGGCATTCATATAGCATCAAACTCAAGTCCATAGACAAAACTCACTCGAAACTGTGTTAACTGCGTTCAACTGCACATTCCATTTTGATTGGACACACACACACACACAGGCTATCCAAAGCACCTCATGTGCTGTACATTCCATGACATTGATTTTGATTAATTGGTCAAACAAAACAGAAATAATTCGATTGATTTTGTTTTGTTATATCAATCATGGAAAAGCTATCGTTTGTTTGTACCTGCCGATGTTTGGGTAATTTAGTTTTCCGTTAAAAGGTAAAATGTTTTGTTTGAACCTTCATTGTTGTTAGTGGAGGGTGCTTATGTTTTTGAATTGCCTAACTTAACTAACATCATTCAGAGACTGGCTAGATCGTTTTCTAAAATTAAGACGACACTTGGTATAATAGGTAACTAATAATACATATTAACATATGTACATTACATAGTGTCTATGACATAAGCAATAGACTGGCAACACATAGTTGCACGCAATATATTTTTCTGTAATCTCTGGTCACTCATAGCTATAGCCCCCTCCTTCCTTCCCACCCGAACAATACAGAAAGTTTGTGAATTTTTCATGTTTTTATTTTATTTTTCCAAATCCATCGAATTATATTATATTTATCAGAATAAAAACGGACAAATATTTTCTGTACTAATATTATTAAAAGGAAAAAGATTTGAATGTTTGTTCGTTTGAATTGAAAATAGGCTCCGAAACTACTGGACCGATTTCTTTGACCATTCTATATTAAAATCTTTGACCATTATAATCCTACATTATTCTTGATAAGAATAGGCTACAGATAGATGTGGAGTATTTTCAAAAAAGTTGGGGTTCCATATAAAAACTACAATAAATGTAACACGTGTGTAAAGAAAATTTTTGTTATATGCCCCATGGCTAAATTATAATTTAGAAAATACCTAGAACACACGAAACAAATAGAGCACTATGTTGAATTTGCAGTTCTCTCTGTGGACCCGACTGCATATGGACATTATAGAGGTCATCTATACGGCTACGAATTCAACCAGCGCATTTGATTGAAGCCTCGGCTTAGGCTGATTCTAATCAGTTTGTAGTAATTGAATCTGGGCAATCATTATGAGATGCAAGGCTTTATGGATCATGCATGCCTAAATCATGTTATAATCATCCACACATTACTCATCGCCTCTTAGATCTAAGCCTTAATATTAAGCCTTAATATTATCTAAGCCCTAATATTTGGCTAATTTATCCGTAGATTTGAGGCTTTAGTCTGGGCTATGCACATAAGCTTAACAAGAACCACGAGACTTAGTAAAAAAAATATATGACTGTGAAATGCGACAAATACGTCTCATTTTCCTATTCGTATTCTGTGAATGCATAAAAACATTTAAATTACCTACTTTACCTACTACCATGTCAACTCAAAAAAATAATAAAGGAAACAATTTCCTTTATTTGTATGATTGACGTGTGATCGGGTAGACTTGCTACGCTCGTAGATCGCAAGAGAAAAACTTGGTGTAAATACCACACCATACAAACAGATTACCATATAGTATTCACCAATGGTAAGTAGGTAAACAATACGAATAAATGTTTTTCACTGACGATATGTTTTAGCCGTGCGTTCTTATTTTTTCTTAAATCAGCTACCGAGGCCAAATTTCTAAGTCAGTTTCAGTGAATTTTATTTTAAACAAGCCAAAGAAAATACTGGTTTATGTTTTTCCTGCCACATAGTTCACTTTAAGGCATCATATTATATATCACTTACAAGTGAGATAGTCAAATGGTACTAAGCCTTACGAACTGTAGAATAAGTTGAAAGTATAACGACGAAAATTGACAAAATGTCTTCCTTTGACCTCCAACCAAAAAACAACTAGGCAACAGACGGAACTAAAAAAATTCAATGCTAATGAGATATAACTTTGAATTTCGTCTAATATCGCCAGAATTTAAAACATCGAAAGTTGAATAATCAAATTAAAATACCGGTCCCATGTTCGCATACGGCACTTTCTCATAAAGAATCCTTTGCGTGTATGCAACTTTAATGAACACCTATACAAAATATTGTTTCAAATAAAATCCTTCTGTATTTTTGATAAACGACCTCTATGGCGCGTTGGGCAATGGTCTGCTTGCGAGACTCAGGGGTTGCGATTCGATGCTTGTACGATCTGCAGATAATTGTTTCGGACGTTCTGGTTGTTTTCGATATGTTATAAAAAATATATATCTATGTAATATATTGTATTAAGTATAACAGTGATCCCCATAAAACAAGCTCTTCTATCATGGGCCTACATGATGAGTGGTTTGTCCAGCATTAGATAATATTTTTCATCCATGCCATCAATGTGCGCCATAACATTAGGGGAGGCCTAGGTCCAGAAGTGGAATATTATAGGATGATGATGATGATATTGATTTAATATTATTTATTTCATATTCAAATAAGAGTAAGCGTTCGACCACTCACTTAAGAAAGTATTGATGCGGCCTCAAACAGAACACGCTTTCCCAGAAGGAACTTATTCATTCTGGATTTACACTCTGTGCACTGAAATTTTCCAAATATTATTGTTTAGGCGAAAGTTGAAATAGATCAAGATATAAAATCAGCAACATGCCTATGTTACTCAAACTAGAAAATTCCACTCTGTACTGGATTTTCTTGCTAATTCCCCCGCTGAGTCAAAGATCTGACACAAACTCTATACTATGTACATAATATCTATACTAGAAATAATTAATTGTTTGTTTGTTTGAATTGAATAGGCTCCGAAACTACTGGACTGATTTGAAAATAAATTATTTCACCATTAGAATCCTAAATTTTCCCTGATGAACAAAGACTATGGAATATTTTCAAAAAAGTCAGGAATCCGCATGAAAAATTAAATATTTAATAAATACTTGTGCAAAGCCGGGGCGGACCGTTAGTAAAATATATTATTATAATATAATTACACATTTATCGTTTCTGCTACTTCTTGAAAGGAATCCACTTGGGTAATGGGGCAAACACACTAGAGCTCGCCAGAAAAATCCTGATTTAAAACCTCCTATATCCTAACAGAACACTTAACGTGTCCCAGTTTCCGGCTTTCCTTGTACGAATGTTAATGAAAAATTAGTTTAAGATGACTAGTTTGCATATTATAAATGCAGCTTTAGTTAATCTTCAACACGAGTTAATTCATAATTCTGTTTATTAATAAGACTTATAGAGCACCATGAGGATTTTGAAATCAGTCTTACAAAATGGTTTTGACCGAATTACCTGAGCTGTGGACGACCCCACCCCAACAAATCAACGATTAACACCTATTATATGTACAAATATTTAAACATTTATAACAAGGTATAAAACCTTTATCAACAAAGAGAATTACGATTAAAAAACCAAATTAAAACTAGTTACAATTGAAACAATGAACTAACAGCAGACTGTTTCAAACAAACCACGGGTAGCTCAACTGATCCATATCAATACCAGTCGAAAGTGTCCCCCAAAATGCTGGCTGCATTGCCTCTCTGTATGGCAATGATGATGCGCTGCGCCCACAGTAGTGTCTAATTATTCAGATTTATGTGGCTGCGCCAAATACTGACCAGATTTCGGGTCACACGTAGCTTTGACCAGATGCTGTTATAATTAAGATAGAATATATTATATATAATATACGTATCTAGAATAAATGACACATATTATAGGCATATGTATACTTATGCGTCAATTTTAATGCACAATGCAATACATTTTTGCGTACAATTTTAATTAAACTGAACCAATTCATTTATTATTAAGTTCAGAAATGATATTAACAACGACGCGTAAAATTTTATATTTAGAAATAAATAATTGTATTCATTAATCGTGAAATTATGCGAAACGTACGCCACAGTTTAAATATCAGAGTTATATAGGTACCTAGCTTTGTTTTATTCCCTGGATGGCGCAAGGCGCGGCGGATAAAATTATTTGTGAACTTAATTACTCTGGCGAATTGTTATCTTATACAAAAAGCTATTTAGGATTAAACAAACGGCTTTTAATTTGATAAGAATTCAGCAAGGTTTAAATTTTATTCAGCTGTATGAATTTGTACAGCTAATCTCTTAAACTGGATCAAACTTCGTTCAAAGCTTTCGCAAATAAGACGACACCCGAAACTAAAATAAAAACGGAATTCATTGCACTTACAAATCAAAATAAGGAATATAGAGGCTAGAAAACAAAGGACAAAATTAATTAAAATCTTTTGTTGTGTCACTCTATAAACTTCGGATGATATTTGTATCGATCCGACGGATATCCGTTTAATATGATAATCCGGATGCAAACACCAGTGGATAGCCGGCAAAATTATTTATGCACCCCAAAATGCTGCGGGTGATATTTCCATGGCAGGACAGTTTGTGAGGTCAAGCTCGGGTTACTAAAATACTGCATAAATAAAATTATATCTTATGTTTTGTTAAGGCCAGAATTACCTATAGCAATTATCTCTATATAAATAAATGATAATACTGGACAATCCACACAACATCACCTAGCTCCAAGCTAAGCAAAGCTTGTATTGTATGGTTTAGTTTTTTTTTAATTATTTATGAGCTCCGATTCTAATGTACAAACATTTGTTAGGTAAGCAAATTTTACTATTATGTGACGGCAACTCATTGCTTGTTAATATAAATCGTACCTTATTGAAAAAATAGTATAGGCAGAAATTTATTTATAACTACAATACCATCGGATAGAAAAACAAGACGCAATTATAGGATAGGCATCTACATACATATATGCATAAAGTATGTACAAAAAGGCATTATTGCAAAATGTGTCTTACTGATAAAGTCAGTTTCTCAAAAATGTGCTTTCTTTCCAAATTATCTGGTGAGTAAGTAACTCAGCGCAGTTAAATTCGTGAACGTGAGAAAAATTTTAATAGCATGTCTTTACTTTGGTGCATAAGCTATGTACAGTTCATTTTATATTATGTGATTCAGTGGAAGCAGGCCATTCCGGCTTTAACAACGTTACGTAGAATAAAAAAGTCCGAAAACTAATTTCGAAATGCATTCATTTCTAGTATTTGACGACCTTTGTCGCGCGGTGGGCGAAGGTCCACCTGCGACGCGAGAGGTTTCGGGTTCGATTCCCGCCTCGAGACATTTGTACGACATCTGCTGTTCAGGGTGTGCGGTCGTGTGTTGTTATTACAAAAAATATACATATGTAATAATATTGTATTATGTATATTAATATTATTATTATGTGTACCAATCATCAAGTAAGCTGGTGACGATCGTTTGCTATTATTCAGGCAATGCTCTTGATTGATGATCATTTGGATCATCAAAGTCCTTTTTGACGGCTCAGCCAACCCTCAGACTCATAATAATAGCTGATACGCCTTTTAGGAACTTCAAAGAAACACATGGATTGCTGAGTTTTGATCTCGTTACCCTAGGCCATATTGAAACTCGACGAAATTTTAAATCAGGGTTTATGAGATTTACTTAGGCATCAAAAATTCCTCAATACCATTTCAGTCAGTTTATCAAAAGTTTAGCTCTGAGACTAAATGAATAGACTGAATTTACACCGCAAGCTTTTATCATAGAGCTTGTGGCGAATTGATAGTGACAATCCTATTTTGTTGGTCCCATCCCTAGGCCGGTGACAGACGTAAATATTGCATCTTGTGTTTTCGTCGGTGACAAATCAAATTGTAGTATAGGTTTCCATTGATTATTGCGCGTATATCACATGCAATTTTAATATCTGTATCAATAAAGCCCAGTGATTGACTGAGTTTCTCCCACAAGTTTAACAACAACGCCTTGAACATAGCAAGCGAAGTCCATCTTTGTTTATAACTAGCGGTCCGCCCCGGTTTCACACAAGTATTAATAAATAAATAAAATAAAAAATAAAATTCATTTATTTCAGACAACACAAAAATTACATTAGGTCCAATTAAACAAAACTTTAATTTTTCATGCGGATCGCATATTTTTTGAAAGTATTCTATAGCCTGTTTATCAGGGAAAATTCAGGATTCTAATGCTGAAAGCATTTTTCAAATTGATCCAGAAGTTTCGGAGGCTATTCAATTCAAACAAACAAACAATCAAATATTTCCTCTTTATAATATTAGTTTAGATAAGCCCGAACATTAATATTAAATGTTTACGTACGTATCAAGAAAAATAATCGTATTCTTTTGTCTTTTTAAGTAACAGGTTCCTTGTTTGCCCATCCGGAAAAATGAAGTTGTTTACACAACCCTTCTCAACAAAACCCCTGTAACTGAACTTCTGTTTTTGATATTGCTTTCTGAGGTAAGTAAAACCCATATCTCTAGGGAATTTTGAAATCTACCTTAATTTGTTAGTTATTTCGTGAATTATTTAACGCAAGATAGGAATACCTGAGGATAATATATATAAACAAGCTATACCTACTTTAAATATTACGGATTGAAGTTTTTGGTTATAAATTGTATATTATACCAAATCTTATTATTTATTAAAGTAAAATATAAAATCATCATCTTCATCACCAGTAACACTACTTAAACCACTGCCTATCTGGGCTTCTACTCATCACGGTATAGGCCTCTAATCTCTGGTGCCACTCCACACAGTCCTTTGCCAATTTCATCATAGTAATAAGGCAATCGAATGGATATTACTGCAGGCAGATACTGAATGCGGCAAGTGAAGACTAGGCGCTGTGACGCAATTTAGGGGAGGCCTATGTCTATGGGTGCCGTGTGGTGCCGGCATAGAATTTCACCACCCCCATTCTTCCCGTGGGTGTCGTATGAAGCGACTAAGGGAGACACACCGTGGGGCGAGCAGCAGTGCCCTCTGCAGAACAAAACCACCAAACAGCGATCCCCAACCCGCATGCCCAGCGTGGGGATTATGGGCAATAAACCCTTATTTATAAATAATGCCATCTATGGCGCTCATTAGGGGAGGCCTATGTCCAGCAGTGGACTTTTAAATAGGCTGATGATGATGATGATGATGATTATGAAACCATTAATTTCTATTGTATCACCGTAGGCTAAATTACTTCCTTTATTAAAGCCTTAAGTGTTATATACAGCAAAAGGTGGTCTTTGCTTTTGCTTAAACAATAGGCGCATTGTTTTCCTCTACGTGAAAATGCACCTTGCATATCGTTGTACCAACAGTTTAATCTTGTTGTGTATTCATAATAACTGTTGACTAAAATTCAACAAGATTATTAAACGAAAAGGGGAATACATTAAGTATGTCTCTTCAATCAGTTCATATTGCTAAACAAATATCTGATACGATTTTTGGTATTAAAATATATTGCGTTAGCCCTCGCACTTAGGGTAATCTTTTTAGAAGTTACATTTCTTAGAAGAAATGGAATAATATCCCAATCGTTTTGATTTCGGCGGGATTTGAACCTGCAACCTTCTCTCAGTAGTAGGGACGCGCAAACCAATTGCGCAATACCATTAATATTTCAGCGTGAAAAACAAATTTCATAAACATCAATTCCCCATGCAAAAAAGTACTTTTGTTTCGGAATAACCTACTATTTAACAGAACCTTCAATTATAATGGAATATTCATAAATAAAATAAATTCTTTATTGCACACATACAAGTTATCATACATATAATTCAAGAAAACTTTACTTTACTATCAAAAAAATACAATTAAATAACAGAACCTAATTAGAACTAGTATTTACAATTAATACAATTGCGCTAACTGCAGCCTTATTTACTGAATTATAATTAAAATAGGCACAAAAATCCAGGTTCCATAAAAGTTACCAGCGACGCCCGAAGTTTTACAAATTCAATTTATCCAGATTTACTGTCTAGTGTCTAGTTCTGTTTCGCTCCGGTGGAGTTTTTAGCACCTGACATGACTTACAAATTGTATTGGCAAGCTTCCCCCGAGCCGAAGTCGACCTGGTAGAGACTTGAATTAATAGAGGATACAGGCGACTGGGCCCACTACAAAACTGGGACCGCGGTCCCAGTTACCTGATTAGTTTTTTCTTGTTTATTTCGTTGGGCGAGTGGGACCACTCGTAATTTTAACCACAAATCTATTGTTTAAAGTACAGTTGGCATTATGTCTTAGTGTCTTATTGTGCAAAAAATATAATAAATAACCTTGAGTTCTAACACAACCTAATAATAGGAATTTAAAAATCAGTCTTCGCCTCGATTTAGGTATATCTTAAGTTTCTACGTTAGAACAAATATACTCTATAAATAAAGTACCATCACTATAAACAAATAAAAAACATTAAACAATCACAGGAAAATCACATTAATATAATAAGCCTAAGTTATAAGTGTTCTTGGCTTTATACAAGAAACACTATTATTTAAAAAATTAAAAATCAACAAATATAAAAACACAAAACAACATAGTTATCAGTTAAAAAATGCTGTCTTCTTAACATGCAAATCGAATTATTTATTAAAATCTCAGTTTCTCCAAACAGTGGCCGATACTTATTTGACCACATACTAGTTCGTTTATAGCAGAGCAATATTTGGTTTTATTTTTATAAGCTTCCTTATGCGACTATTCCACTGCTCGACAGCATTATTATTATTAGTTTTATGCGGTTCATTTCATTCATCAAATGTGCACCAAGTACCTGCGAGTGTTGAATTTTCAAACCATGTTCGAACAAAATAGTCGTTAAACGATATTACTTCTGCTGTATTAGGGGACTCTTCCATTATATATAACCAGCCTGCGTCTATGAATTTAGGTCGAAGATGCGATAGAGAAGCACAAAGCTCAATATGTACTGTACCTAACACATTCTTTAGGAAACCTATATTTTTTTTTTTGCTTTCCTATACAAGCTTCGTTTAAAATGAAAACCACAACCCACTATTTTCACCCGTGGAAAAACATTTCGTAGCGCTGTCATTGCTGTCATTTCAAAATCCATGGTGACTATAGTGGGGTCCCATTCAGGTAATTGGCTTTTTATAATTGCAAAAAGATCTTCATATGTAGACGTCTTCTTGTCAGGTGCAAAGCGCGTAAATGATTGGAACAATATTTACAAAATGTTCATTACTTTCTACGTCAGCATGTATTGTATAGAGCTGATAAAATGTCTTGGGACAGATTTTAAATGTTCTATCTATGAAAAATCGTTTACTTTGTTTTAAATATTCTCTCATTTTTCTCCAGCAAATAGGTATTAAAATTCGTTTTTGTTTTTCTTTGTAATCACCCAATAACAAATGTTCGTACTTTTTGGGTACTTCTACATCAACAGCTCTTTTAAAAGAGATTTTTTTTGCTCCCACAGAGTTATTCCTCTTCTTATACAGTCGCTTTTGGACATTTTGAACAGCAGGTATCTTAGTCACAAGATGTAGTCCTTTATCTTTAAGAACTTGAACTTATAAGGCATTCAGGAGGCTTGAGAGTGCAGCCCCTGTAAGATAGGAAAAGGGGGGGTTGGGGGGCGGAGCCCCCTCCCCCAAAAGAAGGCGTAGCAACCCGGGTTCTAGGCACATGGTGGGTTTAAAGGGTTATGTGTGCGTCATGGGTGGGCAATGAAAGTGTTGAGTAGATTCTATACGCTAACGAAGTAGCGGGTAAAAGCTAGTACTACATAAAATAAATCCTGAATTATGTAACTTGATTTTTCTGTTAACTGTACATTAAAGCAAATTAGGTATATGGTCCCAGTCGACCGATTCAAAAATGTGATCAGGTAACTGGGACCGCGGTCCTAGTTATGAATGGGCCCAGTCGCCTGTATCCTCAATTAATAATTATGCTCACGTAGAGGGAGCTTTTTGTGCCAACAGATACGGTGTCACGGTGCTCGGATAACAAATTTAAATATACAATTTTCATTTGGCAAAGTATATACATCTCAAGTATTTTACGTGCCCACATGAATTTGTTTGATTCTCAGTAAAAACTAAAACTTTTTTCTGGAAACTTCTAGTGTAAATTAAAGGATTTAGTGATTTTTTTATGTACTTATGTGTAAATTCTATTAATTAATCTATTAGTTTGCGTAAATTGTCAACACCTAGACGAAATAACTTTCAGGATTCAAATTAACTATCAGTTTCTCTTAAAGACGCATTGCAATTGATTCCCATGTCAAAAAAGTGCATTTAGCATTATGTGGTACCGGCCTGATGATTCCTGCAAACCGTTTTTTAAGGATCTTGTTTTATCGCTTCTACCGTCTGGCTTTAAGTCTATGAACTTTCTAATTTAGTAAGAAATCATGGATATTTGTTCTACAAAGCTTGTGACAAAAATTCTAGGCAATGTAAAGACCCGAATAGGCTTATTTTATTGAATGACTATTTATTTAAGAACAAATTATTTAACTGACTAATGAACGTAATTTTTAAGATTATCATGAATTTATTAATCTTAAGCCATAGACAAGACATAAGTATAACTGCAACTATACAAAAATTAAACTTATAAATTATATCATAAACCACCTTGTAGGTAACATTATATTTAATTATAACATTATATTGTATAAAACTACGATAAAAATATCATTTCATTTCATTTCAAAAGACGTAGTAGGTACTTATAGGAATGTAAATAATAAGTAACAATTTCTATTAATATTTAGTAAATATTTCTATTAATATATTTTGCAGTGGATTTCCGCAAAGTATGCCCGAACCTACTACCTATCTAATAAGTTGTAGGTA
Source organism: Eupithecia pulchellata (assembly GCA_963931895.1). Taxonomy (NCBI): domain Eukaryota; kingdom Metazoa; phylum Arthropoda; class Insecta; order Lepidoptera; family Geometridae; genus Eupithecia; species Eupithecia pulchellata. The sequence goes on from OZ007529.1 coordinate 7,080,272, forward strand.
CATCTTCGACATAAATAGAGCACTAAAGCATTCAGAAAATGAATTTGAACGGGAATTTTATGAAGCTCAACTACATTTACTTGGAATTTTATGAAGCTCGCTGGATCCGAATGCAATGGCAAATAATTTTGTCGTCGAAGCAGTTTGAGTGGCGCATACATAGTCTAGATGTTGTGATAGCTACTTTGAGGTGATCTTAAACTATCTACAAGGTGCTGAAAAGTGATTAGGTCTGGATTATACCACAGAATAATTATATAGTACTACTGTAATTATATCAATACTCCAACGAAATCTCCTGTTTAGTTTCGGTTGTTTCGTGTACCTACACCAAGACACCGACTTAGGGTATAAAAATAATCGAAAACACATCGAATCTCAACAATCGATTGCGTATTTTTTTAATATCCCTTCTGACTTCCAAGAGTTCTCTACCTATGCCTGAGTAACGATTTTCTATTGCATAAAGGTTACTCAAGCATACATCGACTCAGCATAGTTTCACAAACGTGCCTTAGTAGTTATTTAATAACGGAACATCTTCAGGGTGAACCAGAGACTCCGGTCAAGTGGCCCTTGCGATCCGAACCTGCCTTCATTGCTGTGCTAGATCGGCTAGGGTTTCTACCTAGCTTTACATAAACATCAAAAAGCATAGACAGTCGAAATAGAACCTCCTTTATTTGAAGTTCGTTAAAATACGCTAAGCTGGATTTACTTCTATACACATACAAAGCACTGTATTGGAATTTCTTTATTTAGGAATATGGGTGGTTTAAGGATGTTTTCTTGTCTATAGCAGAGGCACCCTCTACTACACACTTAAAAAACAGTAATTGTCGTCTATGCCATGGTATACATATAAAATACGGAATATATTGAATTATATAATCAAGTAAGGTATTTTTAAACGTTAGGCTCAAAATTAAAGAACCTCAAAACGGAGGCATAAAGAAAGAAGGCAAAGAGAAGTTGCCCGTTTGGCGTAAGCCTCACTTTCCTGCATGCTTTTCTGTCTAAATGTATAACTACACTCCTCAACATTACTTGCATGTTTGCAATTGGAAGGTATTCCCATTATTCCAATATGGCGCTTGCTCAAACGTCCAAGTTCCTTTATTTGCGGTAGCCCTGCATCTCGGCGTTCCACTTCAAATGTTCATCGACTGACGTCGACGGTTCACCCCCGATTAGAAACGTCTTCGATTCCAACTTGGAGTTACTGACCTGGACAAGCTTTTGATAGTTGAGCTATTAAACGTGCTTGTGAAGAGCCTTGTGATTTCCGTTTGAAGGAAGCTTTGGAATTCTTCGAGCAACTTTGTTCCCGGATAGAATTTTCACGTACCTTCAAGCTTTTGTGTACTTACCTGTTCGGTGCTCCATACAATGTACATTTACTGGAGTAGGGAATAGAATCACATCTTGGTCGTATACTTTGTAACGTGGAAGTTTAGGCATGCGAATTTTAAAAGGTTTTAGCAAAAGGACTGCTTGAAGCTTGAATTTAGCTTTTTCGTTGCTTTCGTAAATAAATTAAATTAATTCAAGTACCTTCTACTAAAGTCATACTGTGTGTCGACCTCTGTGGTAAGGTAAATATATAATATTTTCAATAAGATTGATGATTCAATAAGGTGTCCTTAAAAATTACTAGCGCAGATGGTATAGATTATTTTACTTGTGTCCTTAAAAATTACTAGCGCAGATGGTAGGTATAGATTCTTTTACTTAATCTAACCTCCCGTAAATTTGCGTAAACAACAAATTTGTTGGGATATTGAAAACCTTTTTGTACAAGTGTTTTATCTTGTATACTAGCGACCCGCCCCGGCTTCGCACGGGTGCAATACTAAAGTATTGTTATACATATAAACCATCCTCTTGAAACACTATTTCTATCGTATCTATTTAATTTAATATCTATTATATCTATTTAATATAATTACTAATACAATGTACATTTGTACATATATCTATTTGAAAAACCGTTGCGTGGTTCAAGGATACATAATGTATAGACAGACAGCGGTAAGCCACTTTGTTTTATACTATAGGAAAGTACCTTTTAATACTTTTAAGTACATAAGCAAATGTTTTTCATAAGATAGCATAATAAAGTAAATAATTTCTGTTTCTATTGAAACCTGTAACTAAAGAGAGTGCTCCCTTTCCAATTCCAAGAACACAAGACTGATGGTGCTCCCCCATAAAGTGTGTCACGTCCATTGGAGATAGCAGAGGCTGAGTCGATTGATTAATTCTGTGACACGGTCGGATGCCTTTCATTGTGCTCCTTCGGCAGTAGCAACGAAGGAGTTTCTCTATTGAAATGTTTGCGATTTTAAAATACGAACGTGAGTCACAGTTTAAAACTAAGAAAGGGCTCAACTTGATCGATAGATAAGAACTTACAGTTTCGACAACTATTTACTTTTTTTAGCCTCAGTCACAGTCAATCACTCTATCTCACAAACTGTCACAAAAAAATTCTAAAATTAATCGTAGCATTTCTAATAGACACCTACTTCTGAACAAATTACTAATAAAAATATGATTCTGAATTTGGTCGGGTAATCTCACAGTTCCGGCGTACTACCACCGTAACAAAAATAAACAAAGGTGTTTTCGATTAGTTAGCATCGATAGAGACTCTCACGAATTTTGTTTTCGATTTTCGTTCACTCGATTTACGCGATAGTAAATTTATTTCAAAAACTTTGTGGAATTCGCAATCAGCTCACTGAAAGCCTATTTTATGTAATTGTCCAAAATACACAATCGATTGTCCAAAATTCCAGTTCGTTTTGTTGAGCGCTATTCGATGTATTAGAGTAAATCAATGGCTGAAACTAAATATGTATGAAATTTCGTGTTGCAGAGTTAAAAATCCCGGGGGCCTGGACTCATGGGTTGATTACCGACCGAAGGCTTAAATTCGCCTGAATAATAAATTACTTCATCCATTTATTCTATTTGTAGTGGACGCTGTTCTCGATATGTTTAACCACAGAATTGCAGAATATGATGAAATAAATCCCTTGAATATTTTGTGCGATATAATTTTTGTGGATGTACTTAATTATGTATAATGAAGTGAAATAACGAATTGTGTTTATTTTTCTTAAATTGTGTATAAAGTTGAATGAGATTTCGAGTGTTTTTAGTAAAATTTTAATTTTAACTTCCAACATTTTTTTATTCCTTGTCTATCCAAATATGCAAACATAGCATATTTGGGTAGAATCTAGTTCGTAGCAACAACAACCATGTATGTATATGGAACTTAGTTTTGTGACATAACGTAACTTAATAAATAAAGTAATAACGCTACATAACTTATTGAGTAAGAAATCAAATAATATTCCAAGTGTTTTTTATTACTTATAATATAATTACCGACATATTTTTCTGATAGGTACTGTAAAGGTTATGATTTCCGTGAAATTACCGGGCGAACACCTTAGGTCATAATGATTTGTATCTCGTAATAATTATAAAATGTCAGTATGGAGTCCGACCGTATAATATCGAATGACCTAGGTAAGTCCGAAAATTCCCTAAAGAAATCCCTTTATAAGGATTTCTTCCCTTCGGATTGGAAGGTAATAAAAAAAGTCGATTCTACCCAAATAATATTCTCAAAGCTCAAGCTCGAATCTTTGCAATAACAAAAGTCACCGACACCATTGCCAAAGAAACTAATAAAAACAGACCAAAAGTTGTCTAGGTACCTGAGCTCCCGTTTTTCATGATAATACCTCTCCAAGTTTTCCTTTTATCAACTTTTTTATTTTTCTCAGTTTAATAACATGCAAAACGAAGGCCTGGCCTGGTCGGCAACTCATTGCATCCAACCGTAAATCCTCAGTTGTTTTATTTGTTTTCTACAAGGATCGACTTCCAACAAGGATTCCAACGAGTATCTCAGAGTTATTTATTTATTTGGCACACAAAACTTTACAAAATGGAAAGGGACAATATTATTCTAATCTAGAATAATCAAGATTTTCGGCCTAAATATGTGTACTTTACATGACTTATTCAAGGCGAACTGCCTTGAATAAGTCTGTGATTTAAAATATAAAATATGTTTATAGCAGAATTTGAATGAAACAATAACTGAGGCATAATCGGCGTCCTTTTCGCTAACAGCGATCTCAATTCCATTACCATCGCAGAGTAACTGAGTTTAGTGCCGATTGTATTCTATTTTTATGTTATGAAATAATTTTTTTTATCGATGTATCGATCTATCTATCTTGCAGGCAACGATAGAGATCTAGCGTCATAACATTTTGTTAATCCCTATTAAATGACCAAACCCACTTTTATCCTAAACCACAATTCACCTTATTTTTACGTTAAGTAAATTATAAATATCAAACAATTTAGAAACTTTTTTGCTAACAAATTTTGGACAGTATAATACTTAAACTGAATATTAATTCATCGAACGACTGTTTAGGAAGACTCTGGTTGGAATTCTTATACGTACGTCAATATCCTGTATTCGAATTTGACAGCAATTGTGGACACATTTTATTTTATATTGCCATTCTCTGGATCCCCAAGCCATCGATCACAATCTCTCTAAAAGCCCAATGTCGTGATACAACTACTACAAATAGTATCACTTGCTATCGCCTCCGTACCATCTCAGTCCCGAGTGACAATCGTTCAATGCGGTGAGATTTTATTGTCCTACCTTACGAAATGTTTCAATAGAGATGAACCAAAATGATATCATGTTTTATTATGTTGGAATAATTTTCAAGGGCGAATCTTAAGCAATTTAACAGCGTTACGATTTGCTTGACTTCAAAAACAATAACACCAAACATATTCACACATATTTTGATCTTTTTTTTTTTCAAGGTTAGTAGTTACCTTGCCAGGATGTTGTCTAAATATGTTCGGTATTATTGTATTTGAGTCAAAATTAAGTAAAACATTTAAACTGTACTAAATATTACAATGAAATAACCAATTTAGAACTATTTTTTACAATTGAGATATTTGCAGATTGTCAGAGGTTTGAATAATAATAAGTTATGGTATTTAGGTTCTTGTTCGTGACCTGTAAAATATTTCCCGTTGCGATGGCATCGTAGCTTTCAGTAGCTACAACACAGTAGCGTAGCGCAGGCGTAGCTTGTAGCTGGATCGTAGAAAATCCGTAGGCTGAACGTAGCGGAATGCTACGAAACATATGTATTCCATATTCCATTTACTGCCACGATGTAGCTACGGTATTACTATAACCAAGCTATACAAAGATGCAATATAACTACTAAGATAAAGCTATTATAGAATTGTTAAATAAATTTATCTCATACATAGCTACGAATGCTACGATCCAGCTATGGAATTGCTACAAGATCCGTAGCAATTCAATACTACATGATAAATAGGACTGATTTGGAAGTCACATCAAGGTCGTACTTGCCTCTGAATAGAGAACTCTGTACTAACACTAATCAATCGTCAAAAGCAGCCTAATGGGGACACGTAGCAACATCCCCTTTGTTCACAAGATGGCTAGTCGTGATTGTATTATGATTGTTGTCATTTGTTTACTTCTAATATGTTGTTTAATCTAACTTATATGTTGTTTAATCTCTTTTGATAATACGAGTATTCATAATTGGTGTATTTTCAGCATCTCAACAGTAATTCTGACATAATCCAGCATTATATAACGAGTTAATGAATCATTTTTTGGAAAACTCAAAATAACCCTGGATATAGTCTTCACTTTTTGCCGTGTGGTGCCGGCATAGAATTTCACCACCCCAACTCTTCCCGTGGGTGTCGTAAGAGGCGACACAGCGGGGGGCGGGCAGCAGCGCCTTTTGCAGAACAACTACACCGAACTGCGATCCCCAACCCGCATGCCCAGCGTGGGGATTATGGGCAATAACCCCCAAATAATGATGCCATCTATGGCGCTCATTAGGGGAGGCCTATGTCCAGCTGTGGACTATTATAGGCTGGTGATGTTGATGTTGTTGATGTTGATAGTCTTCACTTATATAATTTCATGTCTTTTCGTTTACCTATTTTGTTCTTGTAAATAGATAATAAAATAGGAGAAAACGCAAAAATATAAATTCTGATACAGAAATAGCGCATCTCTAGTCTGAAATAATGTTTTTACTTCCGAGCAAAACGGTACAAAATTTTATTTGCCTTTATTTTGCCAGCAACAACGGTATGTTTCATAAAAATATTGCTGAAAATATTGCTGTTTTAATAAAAGAATGGGAATATTTTTTAAATAAACCTTACTCGGTACGATCGAGTGTTAAGTGTTCCATCAACAATATTTTTTGTTTCCTTAAGTGGTAAACCTTTATTAACAAGAATTTAATAACCAAATTAGATCTAGTATTTACAAATTGAAATAATTGAGCTAACTGCAGACTGTTCCAAACAAGCTATATGTAGCTCAACTGACCATATCGATACCAGTTGGATGTGTACTAAATGCTGACTGCATTGCCTCGTTGTATGGCACGCTGCGCCAGATACTGACCAGCTCTCGGCTCACACGTAGCTTCATCAACTAAGTAACTTTATATTAAACTTCTATTTTCTCTGTGGTATATTTTATTTCATTATAATCTTCAACATAACTATAATCGAGTCATGAACCCGTGGCCAGCCGTTACAGCTTTTTTCTTCCTAAGAAGAAGTACTACTATGGCCTTTTTAAACTTTCACGATTTGTTGACATATTATTCTAGAATCCATTCGTCTATTAAAGAGGAAAGATTTGATTGTTTGTTTGTTTAAATTGGATAGGCTACGAAACTACAGGACCGATTTGAAAAAATTCTTTCACCATTAGAATCCTAAATTTTCCTTGATAAACATAGGCTATAGAATATTTTCAAAAAGTTAAAGTTCTGTATAAAAAATATTTTTTTTGTCAAATACCCGTGCGATGGCGGGGCGGACCGCTAGTATAGTCTAAACTAAATAGAACACATTTTCTAGCAACAAAACTAACAAACCCACCTGGTAACTCATTAACTGTAAGAATAAACAGGCTACATTGTTACAAGAGACGGAAACGAAGTTAGTGAGCAGGTTGGAAGCACTTACTAGCCATTAGCTAGCAGTGAACTAACAGCCTTAGATCGAACGTTCAGCCGTACCTAGTATTCTAGTAACTGGGATACCTACTGAATACTGAAGGTACAATACGATGAATTCGAAATTTGTGTTCATCAGAAGAGTAATGTTGCAATTCAGCATAAAATAAATGTGATGTACATACCTTAACTGTACATAAATTTACCAATACTGGTAAAATTGGCAATTATTGAAAAAAAAAACCTTCAAAGTGATACTTTTATTTTAATTATTGGTTGGTTTAGGGAGAATTAAGGTAAGGCTGATTGGCAACATTACACCCAGCATTCTGATGCACACGAAATTTTTAATATTGCTAGTTCTCAGAACTAAATGTCGTCTTCGGAAAACGCCCTATAGGTCCGTAATATAAAATTAAACAAGACAGGCTCTTGACAGGCTATAGGCTATATACCAGTACAAAATGATTTTCGAAAGTTATAATGAATTCAGAAATTAAAGGCGTTTCAATTCAACGATTGAATTGAATTTTGATTTCAGTTTTTTTTTTCAAAGTATAATTTAACAAAATGTTGGAATGGACTAGAATTAACATCTAAAAAGCTATCACAAAGTTTCTTTGTAAATAAGATCCTCCCTTTGCCTATAGGGAAACTAAAGCAAAGCCCTGCCCTGGTTTTCTTGTAAAAATATCAGCAACAAGAACGTTCGTTATCTCACTCCGGAATATGAAATTAAATTAAGTTCTTCGCAACTGTAAATAAAAACTACCTTTACCTACAGATACACGGTCAATCGAATTTTCTATCTTTAGATGGGGGATCTTTAATAATTTCGTGATTTAAACGTTTCTAAATAGGTCTTCTAAGAATGTCGAGGTCATTAAATTTCTTGGGCCAAACTACTTGTCTTCACTTTAAACTTTTCCTCTAACATAGCAACTCGACAGGCACTGTAAATAACGATGGTCACAAATACTACAAGTTCCAGACAATAGATTACACTTCTTGTTCTTGTGTTCTCGCCTGCAGAAGATTAATACAGATTCTCCGACCGAGGGACTAATAACAATTTGAATAGGCCCATTATTTCGATGTTACGAAATAAACCGAGAGATTCTACCTAAGGACAGGGTACTACATAAGGACACCCTGTTCAGTTATTAATGTTGAGAGCTAAGCCTGGTATAAAAATTGATAGAATTGTTTTGATGATGAGTGAGTAAAATACGTCAGCGGAATAGTTTTTTCGCGGACGAGATGTACTAGTTTCGGGTATGAATGTTAATTCAGGAATAGAAGTAATTATAATTATTTGCTTCATCAGCAGTGTGAAGGTACTGCTGATGAAGAACCAGGTGATTGTTGGGAATCAACCAAGCACTACCAAAAACACAACCGATTGAACGAACTAAGGACAACGTCGGTTTGCCTTTTGTTATTGATAAAATTCGGTAAGAACCGAAGTGATGACTGATGCGATAATAATATCGACAACAGACAAAAGAAGTGCTTTTCAATCCTTATCTAGAACCGTAACCGCGCGCCTGACCGTATCTCAATATTTCTTCATTTCGGCTTTTAACCAAATGTTTATTCTCTTTAAACATAATCTATATATTCATAATTTCCACACAAATCTGGGCTAAAATATAGAAGGTAAATTTGTTAAATCAAAAGTCATTTCTGCCTTATTAAAATAATTACGTATAAAAGTTTTGATCACGTTCGAGTTCCCTAACGACCCACCCTTCAACTTCAAATACATGTGAAACCAAATAGAAAAGCGCACATCCGGACCAATAAGGGATCGACAAAATACGAACAAAACTCGGCTATCGATTAACAATCGTCTGCGAATTAACGCGCGTATTTTTCCTTTGGTTTCTAATCAATGATTTTGTTAGGTTACTTGATGCAATTTTCAGTCAAGTTAAGAAGACGTATGCTGAGATTCTAGGTAATTTAGAGTTAATTTGATTTGTTTTAGTTTGAGGTTCGAATAATACCTTGATCCTAAAACATTCAGACTAAATATCCTCCGAAATCTCAATGGCATGATGCATGTTTGAAGCTGTGACAGATATAGGCTGACGATGATGATGTGTTTTGAAATAAACTTGTAGCAAAAACCTAAACTGTAAAATACCACTGAATACCATTCATATATAATAATAGTAAAATACGGTAAAATATTCTCAAATTAAAAACCATTTTGGTACTACTTTTGTATAGGAAATTCATCCGTCGCCGGATACTCAAACCATATCAAAGCTCAGACTAATTTGGGTATTTTTGGGATGATGCTGTGTGAATCATCCAGCATTATTTATGTGGTTATTTATAAATTTTAGTAGCCATAAGTCGATGACTATAAGCAGAATCATTATAATATTGTCTTTAAATAAATAGAACAAATAAACCAAGCTTTGCGGAAACCGACACTGCACGAGGCTCACTTTGCACGGATTGTTTGATTACAAAGATGTGATTATAATCGTATTTAGTTTCCCTATTGTTTCGTAGTCTACTTTTCAAACGGTCACGCTTTTGTAGGTACTGCCAGTTTATGGTGATCTAGCTCTGCCCGTGACTTCGCACGTTATTTCCGGGATAAAAAGTAGTTTTTAGTTATCGACATCCAAGATCTAATTAGTGTTCTATGGAAGCGTTTTATAGTTTTTCTATTCTATCTGAACTGATTTATGGTGTTTCCAATACGTATCTGCGACACTTGCCTTGTGAAGTTTTATACTTTTTTAAATACATTTATAGAGATTAGAAAAAAATACCAGTAAAGAATTACCTACCCCCTAATCCCCGAAGTAACTGGTAAGTGTCTATAGTATTTGTATACATAATCGACGAAAATGCAACACCTCTGCGCGAGTTACACTCGCTCTTAACAAATCTTGTTTTACTGTGAAGTAGTAACATTTATTTAAGACGTATCGACCAAACGATCTATCTAATGAATCAGTGGTAAAAAGTTGTACAGAAAAAGAATCACTCTAACAAACTTCCATACTAAGCAACATTTGGGACCAAAGTACTACTTGTTTTATCTGGTCTGCCTGTCTATTCAAAAGAACGATCGAACCAATAGAAATCAAATGTAAAAATCGTAGTCTCTCTTTATGCATCTACTTACTCGAATCTTAAACCAATTAAAGTATCTAAAATAGTTTTCATATCATAAACGTATCTTGGAAAAAAATAAAAAATAACATGTTGTTTGCTCTCTTTGCCAAACAAGAACATAAAACGTTTCAGCAGAAGGTGCCTAGTAATCTTGCTAACTAGCCTATTCTCTCATTTGAGGTTCTCTGAATAATATGAATACAAAATCAGTTGGAGTGGAATTAAAGATCATATCCTGAAATTTAACTAGATACACTAGAATGACTTTTTTATTTTATTGGACAATCCACACAGCATCGTCTAGCCCCAAGCTAAGCAGAACTTGTGTTATGGACACTAGATGACTGTTATACATAATACTATAGATTACATAGATAGATATTTTTATTATACATAGAAAAGACCAGACACCCTGAAAAAATATCTGCAGATCGTACAAACATTTGTACCGATGCGGGAATCGAACCTCCTGGGTCGCAGGCGGACCTTCGCCCACCGCGCCACAGAGGTCGGTTCCTTGGAAGATGGGAAGCCTTAAGTTTGGGATGCCACATGAGTGATACCCTAGCAACCCTCTCATATTGTAGAGGTAGAGTAATAACAGCGGAGTCTCTCGAAGGTGAAAATACGCGAATCGTAACCGAAGTTACCTATTTGAGCCTTTTGGGGCGGATATCCTAGGTATATCCTCGGGGTCCTAGGACTCAATTATATTAAAGAATATTTATCGGGTATTTATCGCGTACCTTTTGTTTTTCTTTTCCCCTACGTTGACCAGCCGCCCCGTGACCACGGAAACGTAGGGGAAAATAAAAACATAAGGTACGCGATAAATACCCGATAAATATTCATTAATATATCAACAAATCGTGAAAGTTTAGAAAGTTCAATTATAATTATCTTACAAAGCTATATATTACTCATAGATTCCGCAGGTGAATATTACTATTGTGTGCTAGTACTAGTGTGCATTAAAGTATTTAAATAAATAAATAAAAAAATGCCCTCTTTAGTTACGTAAACAAATAATAAAAATTGAAGCACCCTACTTTAGATTTTGAAGTATTCTTACGTTTCCGATCTCGCCCTTAGCATTACGCTGCTCTTTTTCCCCTAAAATCCTTCCTGGGGGTTTGAATAAACAACGACGGTAATGATGGCAACAATAACCGACTATATACCAACGGATTCAAGGTTTTCTTTATCTCTGATTAGCTATGCAATAAGCTAATCGTAAAGAGAAAAAGTTTTTAAAAGTTAGAGAACAACGCTAAAAGGAACATCTTACTAAAACGCCTACACTACTAGACGCTTCTTCGTTTAGTTTTTTAGGAACTCTTTGTAGGGTTGCTACTAACGAAAATTCACGTTTCATGTTCCCATTGCATAAATGTACTCGCAGCGTAGTAATTCTATGTCGACACGAATGAGATGCTCGTAGTAAAATTGGCACTTATGATAATAATATTTGTTAACCTTAAAATACTGACGACCTTCTGTGGCGCGGTGGGCGAAGGTCCGCCTGGAATTGAAACCTCACAGGGTTCAATTCCCGTTTCGGGACAAAAGTTAGTACCATCTGGAGATATTTGTTCAGGGCGTTCTGGTCCTTTTTCTATGTATGAATAAATGTATTTATCCATGTAATGTAGTATTGTACCCATAAAACAAGCTGGGATTACATAATGCTGTGAGAACTATCCAGCATTTTTTATTTATTTGATTCCTCAAAGTTTAAGATTATTTATTATTTACATGACCGCAAAAACTTATTCGAACGACTCATCCAGCCGTATAATATTCTCAAATGACGTGTAACTCCTGAATGACGCGTAAAATGTTTGCTTACAGGGTAGTTTCCGCACTATCCGTGTTATTTAGATAGCAAAGCCGTTCGTTTACTTAAGCACCTACTACCTACTTACTGTCTTCCGGGCGGCTGTTTAACTTCGTCGGCATTTTCTTTACTGGTTAAGGCGGTTGTTTTTGCAAAGATGTTATTGAGGAAAGAGCTTGGGGTTGTGTCTGGTATTTCGTACGCTGATTACACGCGAATCTTCTTAAAAGAAATTAAAAAATCCTTGAGCTCTATTTTGTCAATTGCAAATACTAGCACCTATTCTAATTTAGTTGTGTTATTTTATTGTAATTGTCTTTGTTAGAGGTTTTATGTACCTAAATACGTAAAAAATGATGCTTCTATTAGAAAATAATTCTTCTTATAGATATGCTTTTTCTTTTGTATGTGATATTTGTTTTTAAAGATAAATAATAATTTGAAAGAAATATATTTCCTTTTAACAATCTTAGCGAGTCTTCTTCTTAACTCTACAACTGTTGAAAGTTTCATTACCCCTAACAATTTGTTAAACGTTCAGCAACGGCTCTATCACTGTAATTCCACAGGATGTGTTAAATGTCGACATATATCCGAGAATCTTCATCCACCATCCTGCTAAGAAGGTTCCAGAAGCTTCCCCGTCGTAGACAAATCGCGGCGATGTGTGAAACTGTCGACACAGGCGTGATAGATTGAGGAACGCATCTGATACTTTGTCTAAGCAAATAAGGGTGCGTGTTAAATCTTTAACTCGGTTCTAGAATCCCAGATATTTTATGTGAACAAAGTGAATAATGAATGGTAACCTATGAATAACTGATAAAATAATAGAAAATAACAAGGTAATCACTAACAATAAATACACAAACTTCAGCAACGCATAGTTGCACTCGCTTGAGGTCGAAAACGGATTAGAGACGAACAAAATGACAGATGAAATGTGTGATAAATTTGCTTTGATGGTACGAATGTCTGAAATTGTAACAAACGCGGCTTATGAAATGTCAGCAATGCGTTATCAGTCATGTAGGTAGAGAAAAGTGCATCAAAGCAAAACTGAAGACATAGATTAACAATTAAAAATATTTGAATCAAGGATTTCCGAAGCATAATTCTAATACCATGCTCGCGACCGTTATGTACACACCACTATAGTCTATAACGAAGAAACCTTTAGAGGCGAGATTACGTCTACACTAACCACACGGCTTTCACTGTTAATCGCTGCCTTTCAGACGTGTGACGTAGGCAAATTTAATTAAACACGCTTCTACACGCGTTCAGCATAATCGTGTTGTTGTGATAACATACTGAAACAGATATGAAACTCCTTAAATTAGAATTTAGGTTCTTATTAGTGAGTAAAGTATCAAAAATCTAGGTGTCACATAATTCTGCTCCCCACCAGACCAGTTTATTCGTAAAAGAACTAAATACCTCACCGAGTAAGAAAGAAAAAAATACTAAAGGTGTCGCATAAAACCACCGTACAGAAGCGTCACCGATTTTAGACTTCATTAACTTAATTTTATTAGAAAGTCCTTTTTTAAATTTTACTGTAAAATATATAGTTTAGCTTTAGTAAAAATAATACTAGATACAGGTGTAACTTGGAAATCTGGTAAGCTATATATTGAGAAATATAATTATAAAAATATTTATTGAGTAACGATTTCCCGCAAAACCTTCCCTGATAACGAGATTTACAAAATGTCGTCCACGAAGAAAAAACTACACCCAAAAAAGTACATCAAAGTAAATGGTCGAAAAAGTATAAATATGTTGTTTGGTGTGGTTTTTAGGTTAGGCGCGGAATAGTTATCAAATATTTTCTCTATATACTTTTAATCTCTATATAATTTCAATATTTGTGACATTAAATAATTACCAATTAAATTTTATTAAAATTAATAACCGAAACATTAATATTCGAAGTAATTCGGAAATAGCCCATCGAAATTAAATTTTACAACCATATTATAAAAGATAGCCTTTCTTTGGCTGATTTTGGTTGATCAAAAGTATGGTTGCTATAATTGTATAGGTAAGTTAAATTTAATTTCAATAGGCTATTCCCCAATAACTCCTAACAACTGTCTAATATTAATGTAAATACAACTCATTACGAATTTATACATGCGAGAATTGCTTTTAGTAAGTTTGTTACAGAATTTAATTAGAGAAGTTACTATTTTCATGTTTAATATTCATTGCTTTTGTTTACTTTATGCCTACACTAATTGTATCAGTAGGTGGATTGTATACGCGTAACCAAGGGATGTCATTCCAAGTAAGGTCTATTTCTGAAAACCGCAAATTTCCGAAAAATTTTATATTGATCATTCTAGCTTTTCCAATGCCGAGCTTTCCTTAATGAGTGCCCTTTCTTCACCTAGTCGATTATTACCTAGATACTAAAATATACCATAATACAGTCACTGGATATATAAACTTTTAATATCCTAATCAGAAACCTTGAGAATCAAATGCAATTGGAATTGAGAGAAAACTCCCGTATTGTCCACAAATAAACACGCAACACAGAAATTCCTGAGCCAGGTCTTATTTAAAGTAGATCTGGCAGAATACGTATCTCATTTCCATTGTTGCGAATTCGGAAGTTCAAGCAGGATGTCTTGGAAATGTTTTCTCGTAGGCTGCAGCGCGACTCAAAACTTTCACAATAAAATATTTTGGTGATGTCAAAGTTTTCCACTTCCCAGAATAATCTTATTCCTTTTCGGCATTTGGAGTAAGTACGTCATAACTCCTCGAGTTAAGTATTTATGTAACCATAAATACTTAGCTCAGTTTGGCCTATAGCAAAGTAATCGATTACATAAGGTAGCGGTCATTCTTTTTCTGTAAACCAATAATGATAATGCGCCGCGACCCGACATTTTCAGTTATACGATATAAAATAGTAAAATCTTCTTTGTTAATAAATTTTATTGTTTTACACAATAAAAAACAATAACATTAGTTGTTTATTTAAGTATATAAGCTATAAAATCTTTCGCATGTTTACATGATTGTGCCATAGGTACCAGCAGAAAATATCCAAAATTTTATTTATTCGATTTATCCTTCAAAATATGGAAAGTAAGAAATTACTTAACGTAAGCCAATATCAAAATGATAATTCTTTATTAAAAGCGAGTGAATATGCTCTTTTATATAATACTAGTGGTTCGGCCCGGATAAAATTTACACACGTTGAATTTTTCATACAGATCCTTAACTTTTTCAAAATATTCTACAGTCTATGTTCATCAGAACAAATGAAGGATTCTAATGGTGAAATAATTTTTCAAAATGGTCCAGTAGTTTCGAAGCCAGAAGCAGAAGAAGCAATTTAAACAAACAAATAATCAAATCTATCCTCTTTATGATATTAGTAGGTATAGATATAGAAAAAGTACCCCAGTTTTCCCAAGCGACTTAATTCGACCAATCAAGGGTATCGTTAATCTATGGTTTAGTGTTGGATTACGAACGCCGTTGGGATTAACAGCTCCACAAATAAATTAAACTGGAATCAGATTTAATTGCAATCATGTTCAGTGACCGTGATGCCAAATATCTGATAAAGCCACGGCGCCAGTAACTTTAATAAATTGCGGGTTGAAGTCTGAAGTTGTTTACAAATGGGAGTTGTGGTCAGTCCAGTAAGAGATGCTTTGATTTTGTATACTCTCTGACTCTGAGTAATCATTTAATTTTCTCCACTCTTTAGTCTCCAATGTTTTTTACTTCTTTATACGATCTGGAAGATATTTTAAATATTTTTTTTAGTTTTCATTAATAAAATGCTATCGTGACATCCACAAGTTTGTGCCAATATAGAGTAAATAAATAATAAT
Organism: Eupithecia pulchellata; assembly: GCA_963931895.1. Taxonomy (NCBI): domain Eukaryota; kingdom Metazoa; phylum Arthropoda; class Insecta; order Lepidoptera; family Geometridae; genus Eupithecia; species Eupithecia pulchellata. The sequence continues at coordinate 7,096,216 of OZ007529.1, forward strand.
GCCGGCCAATCCAGCATCATCTAGCCCTAAGCTAAGCAGAGCTTGTGTTAAAGGTACTAGATGACTGATATACATAAAACAATATTATTACAATAGATAATAAATATTTATTATTATAAATAACCAGAACAATTATCTGCAGATCGTATAAATATCAAAGACCATCAGAGCTTCATCAAAAATCATTGTTTGCCTAACAAGCTATCATCAGTCATGGTAATCCATGACTTCTTCATTATTAAGGCGCATATAGTAGCGGATTGCTCCTCTTTGGAGGCTTTCTCCTCCTAGAGTAGTAAATTTTATGGGCTGAAAAAAATATATGTCATACATTGACCTTTTATCTGTAAAGTGAACGTACAAAAATGTTCTACGTGCTCGTTTACCTGGTGAAAAAAATCATTAATGGTGGTTTAAAATCCTGTGACTAAAAAGCTTTTGTTTTTTTTTGTCCGTAATCATCAGCCAGTACATGACATTCGTCCTCTTACACAAATTGAAGACTCGACTTTTAGTATTCCATTTACGAAGAAGATTCCATTCCATTTGAATTTATTTTTGAAAATGGAACTGAAAGCACCTTCTTGGTGATTGTTGGTTGTTTACAATTTTATGAGAAGGGTGATTCATCCTCCATGGTAGAATGCGTTGCGACTGTTCGAATAACGAAGACACAAAAAGATGGTATAGCGCGAAGTCTCTGGAATTTCAGGATACGAATTGAACTGAAATGTTTAAAAATATCAGTTGCAATCGAAATCACTTGAAATATATTTAAAGACTTACGACAAATTCGTGAAGTAGAGAAAATAGTGTGAAATATTTTACTGATGGTAAGTTTTGATGCGCCGTGTGGTGCCGGCATAGAATTTCACCACCCCAACTCTTCCCGTGGGTGTCGTAAGAGGCGACTAAGGGAAACACACCGGGGGGCGGGCAGCAGCGCCTTCTGCAGAACAACTACACCGAACTGTGATCCTCAACCCGCATGCCCAGCGTGGGGATTATGGGTAATAACCCCCAAATAATGATGCCATCTATGGCGCTCATTAGGGGAGGCCTATGTCCAGTAGTGGACTATTATAGGCTGGTGATGTTGTTGTTGTGATGAAGTTTTGATTGTTTTATTTTCTCGCAACCAAAGTAAAGAGTTTTTCCCCCGGCCCAAAACCACCTACTATTATAGGGCTCGTTATCACCCTCGCTACGTTCAGGCCTATATCAACCTCGAATAGTATATAATGGGGTGGTCCCTTGTAAAAATCTACTATTCTGTTACGTATTAGAGTAAATTATTATATTTTCATAAACCTAATTGTTCCCTTTCACTGCAGCTTCAGGGTAGCAGTTGCGATATTGAGCTATTGTGGTATGTTTAAGTGGGTATTATTTGATAAGGTAAAAGGCGATCATCTTGAAAAGCCCGGTAATGCAAAAGCTGTGCTGATAAAATCAACACAAAGTCTGATTTTTTACCTGCCTATTCCGAAGTTAGTCAAAGTAGAAAAACCTTTGACGAACAATGAATAGGGGTCTACCTAATCATCCTAATAAAGCAAAAAGAACACACGAATGGTTCGGCACACAAACGTGAAGAAAACTAATAAAACGAATTATTTGGATTGGAACCCTCATTCGCCTTTTGAGTTCTCGTACCGGAGGGATCCCTTGATCATTAAGTGCTCTTGTTAGATGTCATTTTCCGAATTTTCCGGGGAAAGACTCCAACCTTTACGACATATGCGCACTCAAATATAGTTGGTATACTGCCGCTCTTTGTTTCATTAACTTATCTTTAAAATTTTACCGAAATTTTCAGTTCAGTTTTGAGAAGAATTTTAGGGCTTAATAATCTTCAGTCATTGATCCAAATTTCAATATAAATTTATAAGCAACCTAACTTCAACATAAAACAAACAGTCATTACAGAAACTGCTAAGTTCATGCAAATTGGTAATCACGTGGCGAGAAAGCTGTTAACTCAGCACCGGAGCATCATTACGGAGATTGTAAACAAATCCTGAACAAAGTTTTATATAAATGAGATGAAGGACCACCGCAATTTTCTCGAGAACGTAAGCTAATTGAAATTGAATTCGCGAATTTTAGCTTAGCAGCAACTTTACTCTTGAAAGAACCTTTATAACCCTGATAAACTTTTTAGGTAAACTAAAACTTGAAATTGACTTTTTAACAGACTACAATTATTTATGCATGTACGTCAATTTCTCCGCCGCGCCGGTTTTAATGATTTATTTTAGTTTTGAATTAAAAAATATTTAATTCATAGGTTATTTCATAATTTTATTCTCTTAAAAACACAGTATACCTAAATGCGAAAAGAATTGGTTGGTTTTAGATTTTTTTAAACAATCACTTACCTTGTTGTTATCTTATAATAAGTAACCCAAGCTCTGCTTAGTTTAAGGCTAGTTGTGATGTATGAATTGTCCAGCATTATTATTAACTGTAGGTATTTCTCTCACCTATCACATTGAGGTATCTTAAGGAATTAAGATACGCTTTGATTCCACCAGGCCAGTGATAATCAATAACAAGCCGCTGGCATGCAATCAGAATACAAGAGCGAGCCTACAGTTACGCTGTCTACGGCGTAGAGAATGTACACCATCGGCCATCAAACGATATTTCCACTGCGCCCCTTTTGTTATCCGCCTATGAGAACCATTCTCTTTTTGCATTTCTCTTTTCCACTAACGAATCGAATGTTTCAGCGATATTTCAATGTCTATTTCGATTTTTGGCGTAAATTACGACTGGACGGCTACGAGCCTGATGTATGATGCAATTATTTTTATAAAAAAGAAGAAGTGGAATTCTATTTAGGCGGGCGAATTGAAATGATTTTTTACAGAATTTCGTAAAAATCTTGATTCACATCAAATTCAGCCTTTAATTGTCCACTATGGGTCAAACATAGACATCTTTGGCGCTCATTAGGGGAGGCCTATGTCCAGCAGTGGACTATTATAGGCTGGTGATGATGATGATGATGATGATGGGACAAAAGCCTTCACTGGTAATAATCTATTGGTTGAAAGGTTAAAATGATAGGTACCAATTTTTGTTCATTACGAGTGCAATATGAAAGAAATCATAAAACTAATCACAAAACACAATTTCAAATTAATTTTTAACTCCCATTTGATTAAACGAAATGAAGATCATAATGATCATAACATAACATAACGCAGTTCCAGTAATCTTCCAGTGTCACACAAGCTCAGCTAAACAATATTAATGTCAATTATTAATTAAAAAGCAAACATTATCTTACCCTTTCATTTTCAGACCACGCGGCGGCAGTCTCAAATTATTACGCTAAATACGCAGCTCAATTTATCTTAAATCTCGTCAGGATCGGGAAATTTAAATTAAAATGTAAATGTTGTAGGGCGCCTCTCTAATTGAGACCTGCGTCCGCCCGTTGTCAGAGTTGTCCTATTTGTGGTTGATTCAGGATCGCACATCGAATCAGATTTATTCATGCGATTTAGTTTTAAGTTTAGCCAGCGCAAATTCACGCGGGATTAGCGATAATGCTGTGAAGCATGAGTAATACCTGTTTGACATTATTTGGGTACGATCCCAAAGCCACTTTATGATAAACCGACAGGGTACTCTCATATCCAGGCTACTAATTTTCACCAAAAAGGTTTTACTATGCTCATCAAGAAATCGACCTTTTTGATGGATCTGAAGACCGGATTGAGAATGAGACGAATGGCTTGAAATGGTCAGCTCGTACCGGAGTCCCATCCCATACCTATCCATATGGTTTAGTTTTCCCTACGTGATCAGGGACCCACACAAAAGCCTTCGTTTGACATTCACTAATCTGATCCCATTTTGGGGGTGTTGACATAGCATTATGAATCCAAGGACCTTCAGCTTAAACCTCATTTTCATAAGGTTCATTCACTGGATTTGTGAATAAATGTTTTAATGGTTGTTCTTGGTTTTATGAGAAAATTACGTGTCAACTTTGGAACAGCTGTTAAAATGCTGAACATGCTTATTAGCTTTCATAAATCTGAAAATGTTTTGAAATGTTTTCGCCCTCGTTGTTGATATTAAAACTAATTTTAAGCAAATTAAATCCTAAATTGGGGCGTAGCGATTTCATTAAAAGTATTACTTATTACTTACATTTATTTTATTCTGAGAACTCGATCTCAAGAAAACTTGGTACCTACGACAAACATTTAAACATAGATTTTTTATAATAATTGTTGATTTCAATAATTTATTTTCTGCGTCGCCATAATTTACAAGATTAACTAGGTTTTTAAAGCAGTTAGGAACTTTAAAACTAGCCGAGAGCCAAGAATTTACAAGTCCCCTAATTAAGAGCTACTAGTATAGCAGCTTCAGCTGAAAAACAGCTAGTTAAGTTCACAACAATCTAATAAAGAAAGATTTTTCTAGACAAACCTACTACTATGTTTTGATAATTAAAATCTTTATAGGTTTCTGTATAACTCCCTACCCTACTCATAGGAATTATCAATATCATTCCTATGGCCACTATAGGTACTTAGTCACAAACTGGAACCAAAGTAATAGTCCAATTCTTCTTTTAATATATTATCCCACTGCTGAGCAAATTCCATCCCCTATCTTCCAGGAAGTCATTGACCGGTTCCCATAAATGTACCCGAAATGTGTCGAAATCTCGCCACAGCCTCTCTTAGGCCTGACATCGTGAATTATCGGAAAAACCTTAAAAAATTTATAGAGCTTTAAGAATCTTTTGGCGATGCGGTATAAAATAAAGATATCTTTCCACCAGACATTCATTCAAAATTCCCTATAATCACTGTAATGAACAAGCTCCACTTAAAGCTTTGGCAGCTTGACTCGCTGCAGTATCAGATACAGTTTTGCGAGTTGAGATTCAGTCTCCGGCGAGCAACCCGTGCAGAAAATCAGCTTAATTGCAAACAACCCTGGAGATACCCGACTATTTAACTGAGAATCCATCGGCACGGGGTTTTAAATGTTTAATGTACAGGACAGAAACAGAGCGATATAACCGCAGTGTGATTAATATAGATTCGAATAGTGTATCACGAAGAGCGCGACAAGACCGATTGATGACCAATGTGTTGGAAAATGTGTGATGAAATGAATGCTGATGAAGATTTAGTAAGAAATTACTACGATATCAACTATTGTTAGTAACAAGTATTATAATGGCTCAATAGCCTACGACAATACCAATACGACTAAGTATCATATTATGTGTGTGTACATAAGTTACTCTAATAAATTTCCACACTCATTGAAATGAAATGAAATGAAATGAAATGAAATTACGTTGTGCACTATAAAATATTGCACATAAAATAAACAAGACGTATCAACTTACTTAGTTCAGTCATTTCAAACTTCATAAAACAATCCATACATATAGAACGTTCATAAACTGTTTTTTGTGGAACAAAACCCGAATTTTGTCTCATGTACACGTCACGTTTTATTTACTTTACCCATTTATCACCCGCGTTATGCTCATCGAACTAAATAAGCGGGGTTGACGGGAGTTCGATTGTCCGCGAGCTCGGAAAAACTGGGGAAAGCACGTCTACCCCCGCCGGCGGCCGTTTCAATACTGCCAGCTTTTCCGAAAGCAACACATGAAAACAACCCCGGAACTCGGTGGAGAGTGCAAAACCTTCGCACAGTGACACCAGGGTGAATGTGAACGGTGAACATAATAGCAGTTCGTTAACATAAACTCCCGCCGTTAGCCATTTTCCCGGCTTAAGTAAAATATTTGCGTTATTAAATGATTCCGCAACCTTTTCAGTTTGCTGTATCAGTATTGTTTGGGGTGAAACTGTTGGATGTGAAACATAATACCTTCGTTTTTGTACGGTTTGTAAAATGTTTGTAAAATTTATTTACAAAGCTGTCTATGTTTGCTCAACAATAAACATGATGTTCCAATGTGGATTTAACATTTTGTAGGTGCACTTTACAGTGCTTAATCGATCAATAGACATCCTATTCAAATCAATGGACTATTAATTAGTCACCTCATGTGGTGAAACATCTTTAATTTTCTTTGTCAGTCCAAATTTATAAAATTTTACTCGACCTCAGCAGTTTTTAGGAAAAGTTCTGAAAACTGTAAAGTCAGTAGAGACTTGAAACGCAATTTATTATTTTATACTTACTTTTGACTATATTTTCCAATCCAATCCAAAAATTGCACTCGGCCCATAAATTGAAAATAATATGAAACCTTTTATCACCTTAACTAACAGCTACACTCACGTAAACATATATTAAAGTTAAAAGCGTATTCAAATCACGGTCGGTGCCGTGGCTAAGTAAATTGTGTACGTGCTTGGCCCGCTGCCGAATAGGTCGCCAGCACCTCTCCGCAACGTTACTCTAATGTTATCAAATAATTGCTGGACCTGGGTTGTTCCAAAAAGCCTGTCTGTTCTAAACAAAACAAAATTCAGGATAGTTGAAGTAGAGATAAAAAAAATATAGAACTCATCTGGATGATAATATCATTAATGATCGTTAAACGGAAAATAATAGATGTTAGTATAACATTTCTACTTAGTAATAATGACACCCTTCTCTCTTCATACTTATTGTGTGCCCAGCAGAGACTATAGTGAAACCAATGTAATAAATTTATAATAAACCTTTGTATATACATAAAATGCATTAAATCATCTACGCAAAGTATTGTAGTTCAAAAATTTCCAAAATTCAAACATAAGTAGAGGCTCCTAAGTATCCTTCGAACCCATCTGCAAATTTCATGGGTTCCTTAACCACGGCCGTAATAACTTGGTTCACAAATTCACAATCAACACAAATTATTTGTATTCCCTAAGTTGATTAAGATTTCATATTATCCGATCTCTTTCTTTTAACACATCATATTATTTTCAGCTACCTGAATAAACTGTACTAAAATTTTCTTATGCACTTAAAATGTTAAACGATAACGTTCACCCGCTTCAAGTTTAAAGCGAATCCCTCTATGTGTGAAGATCTATGGCACGTAAACTTATCCACGACTTTCGAGATGAATATCGTGAAAGTTTTTGCAACTTTATCGCAGCTTGCTATGTGCCAAAAAGGTGATGAAACGATCTACATTCACATTCTCTAGAATGTGATACCTAAGTAAAGGTTTTTGGAGATTATTCCTCCGTTAGCGACCTCTATGAAGTTTAAGGAATAGCTTCTTTAGTCTTTAGTCTTTTAGTAAATTCTGATAAGTTCTGTGGTGATGAGATGGCTGTTTACCAATTAATGAAGTAAAAAGATATAAAAGAAAGGAATAATAAACAAAATAAACAGCTTATTTTAGCCACTGAAATGATTTTGGAGGAATTTGTAAGAGAATATTGAATTCATTTGCAATACAGCTCAAGAGCTTTTTTGACAAGCACTATGATGTAACTGAACTTTATTCTGTCCTCTCGTCATGACTTGATTTCTTGATGGATGCTTCTTTCCCTACCTTCCCCACTGAGTTGTGATCAAAACGGTGTTCTAGACTTAGTAAACAGACGTTACCTAATACCGTTAACGAGCTGAGTTCGAAACTTCCTGTTTAGTCACCGTGTAGTCGCAGTTTTATTGTAGTTTGCAGACACTTTTATGATGTCCTAAGGTAAATTCTTTTCTGGCGACCACTACAGCCGCTTAGTTAAGATTATTTAATTGTACAATTGACATGCCTGTTATCTAAAGGTACTTAATATTATAGGGGGTTTCGTTGTTTGTCTGAATTGAATAGTCTCCGAACCAACTGATCCGATTTGAATATTCTTTCACCAATAGAATCCTACATTCCTGGCCACAAATCACACAAATACAATCGATGAACATAAGTTAGAGAATATTTTCAAAAATGTTAGGGATCCGTATGAGTGTGTAAGTGAGTGTTGTTTTAATTTTTTTACAACTTTAGTCAAATACTTGTGCGATGCCGGGGCGGACCGCTAGTATTTATTAACTTCAGGTGCTTAGGTCATGGCCTTGTTTTATTTTTATTAGTTAAGATGAATAGCCCGTAATATTACCGTAATATTATATGCTATATAATATTACGGTGAAGAAATGAAGCTGAAACTGAAACAAGGCAAAAGTGGAGTAAGAATAGACCCCTGCGACTCAGTCCGTGAATTACGTAAGAGGTGACTAATGGAAGATTCTGGTAGATACCAGGGGAAGGGCAGAAGCTGTCTTCCGTGTCAAAACGTCAACTCCTCAACACATCACGATTCCGCCTGGCACGAATCGCGTTTGCGAAAGGCATATTCGGCAGTAGGTATGATTGGTAGTACATGTACCTGATTTTGTTTAGTGCTAACAATTTCCCATCCGATTTCATAGTAATTATGGAATTACGAAATGCTGGCTTTTATTTCGGTCAACGCATTAGCATCGCTATCAAACATGGCAATGCTTCCAGCAATTTGGGCACCCTGCCATAGGGCACAAAATTAGATTTTTAGGGAATAAGAGGTATAAGTGTATATACTAACTGTAATTTTTATATTCTGTTAAGTATCATAATAATTTGATTTGCGGGCTTATTGCTAAGGCTCTTGAGCGCCAATTGTCACATATTTTGTATGAATAACGAATTGATCTAGGTATGTAAGTACTTTATTATTAATTTTCCAGTTTAATAACAACGCACTTATAATAAACTTAAAATATGCAAAGCGCATGTCATTCCCCCTACGTCATAAAAGAGACAATCTAATTTAGTACATCTATAAAAAGTCATTAGTGAGACAAAATGGAGTGCACGAGTGAGGTTATTAACAAAGACAATAACGTCGGTACTCGTGATAAAAGGAGAGTATCCAACGGGAGTATTGTGACAGATGAAAGTTTGAGTTTAGAGTACGTCAACTCGGAGTTGCTCGAAGAAATAAAACGATCACAGTTTGAGATCTAGTTGGATTTAATGCTGGACAATCCTCATAGCTTCAGCTAGCCCCAAGATAAGCAGAACTGGTGTTATGGGTGTGCTAGATGACTGATATATTAAATACAATATATTTAATTACATAGATAAATAAATATATATTTTATTGTACAAAGAAATCTACCAGAACAAGTATCTGCAGATACTAGAAACTTATACCCTGAACCTCCTGGTTCCTATAGTTCGTCATTGATAAAAACATTCAAAGACTATTGAAACCGACTTTTATGATTTGTGTTTATGTGGACCTGAATAACCAAACACAATTCAAGTTTAAAATCTCTAGTAACTAATAGTTGACAGATGCTCATTCATAATACTGAAAAAACCGCATCGTAGGAGGTGCTTAGACCTAAGTTGCGTTTAAGTATTCGTGCATTAATTATGAAACTAAACATAACACAAAAAACACTTCTGTTTTAATCGTTCGAGCAGAGAAGTTAATTTGTCCGGAAAATGCTCCTAGTTTTAGGGTTTACCGCAATGCTCCGGTTTTATTTGAAGCGACAAAAGAGACGTTTTCTTTTATAGCACGACGTTTCATCAAGATTATTTTCTTTGAAGACGCCCTCGATGGATCGTTGCTTCAGCGGATGTTGCTATCAGAATCTCTTACCACAGATTGAATAACTTTATCTACTTTAAGTTGCTATATCTTGTTCACAAAGTTTTGCACATTAGATATAATCTTCACGTCTTGCCGATTACGTTTAATTAAACTTGAGCAGCTTTGAAATCTTTAAAATGTACGTTCTGGGTATAGGTAACTTTTTAAAAACTGGCTTGACCTTCATTTGTTTTACGGTTTATGACGTCACTGTAGACGTCATAAACCCAGGCTTCCAATATGCGTAAAACTGTGTGTAAAAAGTGTAAACAAAAGACAATTAGGTTTTTCTCATATTTTTTGCCGATTACTTGAGAAACTTTATGCAACGCCAACGTTGTACTGTAAACGTACAACGAAAATAAATCGGCTTCATACGTAGGCACACAAGGTTCCAACATCATAACCCTCCTCCGTTGGTAGTCGTATAAAAATAATTTATTCAACCTAACTTAAGAACATAAGGACAAAAAATAAGTTCATAACATCATAATAATACGGTGCTAGAACTGGGTAACAACCTGTTTTCCAATAATCAAATTAATTCAGATAGAGATTTTTTAGAAAAACAATTCATAATAACCAAAATCAGCCTGAAGACTTTACTCAGAGTTTCATAATCATTATGGCTTTAAGTAGAATGTGTGTCCTACTGAATTAAAAGGTGCCAAAATTTATAACAATTTGCGAACAGTCATAAACAATGGAAACTTTAGACAAGTTTGAATGTATTGTGGGTGCGATTTTGTCAACAGGAAAATGGCGGACCCCGCTGTCGCTTTCGTATATTTATGACCACAAAGGTGCCCTTGCAGTGAGGCACTACGGACGACCTGATAATTACTTGGACCGTCTCGTTTACATTCTAGAAAAATCAAAGAACAGCAGTTTCTGAAGAATATTATGTTCGATTTTGCTGTTCGTAAAATATTATTCGAAGACTGCACAGAAACAATACCTACATTTAATAATTAACTAACAAACTCAGGTCTGCCCCACGCCTCTGGAAAATTGAGCTGTAATACTGAGGTATTCCTTTCTAATAATGAATAACCTTAGGGATTTAATGAATGCAAAACTAGACTGATATAGCATGATATATATTGAACACCCTATTAAATTAAAAGAAAGTACCTGATTAAGCTGACTGATAGTGATAAGAGTTGTTTGTTTTTGTTGATATAGATAGTTAAAAAAATTACAAGGGAGGTGGATATCGCAGATAAGAGCTTCGAGCATTCTAAAGAACTTGTGTTGCGCATCTTCAGTAGCAGTTGTCGTCCGTGGCACCCAAGTGCACCACAACGAAAGTCAACAAATTTTGAATCCTTTTATTTCAGCACTGGACTCAACTAACTGAGCGTTAAAGGCAAATACTATAAAATAAACATGGATGGTGAATGGGTGTGCATATTGAACTACGCGTTACTGCAAACAGAAATCGAAAAAACCTAATGAAAACGCACTGCCAACGTTTTATTGAAACGTTGGCAGTGCTACCACATCCACAGAATAATGATACGCAGAATAATTTGGAATATAAAGCCTTTATTGACCAGTAAACTGATGTAAGCCTTTTCATCAAACCTTTTCATTTTGGCCAGTTAAAGTCCATTTTTTGTTCGCATCTTTTTGATATCGTCCTTCCACCTCATTTGTAGCAGCCCCTATGACCTTGACTCCAAGAGTCTCTTGTAGTACGATGTTTATTTAGTACCCTAGTTAGTGTTAGATAGATAATGGTAAAACCACTTGAATGCTAATTGATAACAAACGTTCTTTTTGTGATGACAAACAAACACTGTCTTGTACGCTCGCCGCAACGCGAGTGCATGTGGACAGGGACAGACCATTATGACGGTTTGGTATCAATTTTTTACATCAGCTCAGGACCCATACGCGTTACGTAAATTGAAGTTTCGGATTCCGTGCTTCTGAGTTTGGCCGTTTGTCCACCGCAGCCGTCACCGGGACGTCAACGAGAACGAGATGACGGCGCCGAAGTACTGATACATAGACTACTATAGCCGCGTGTCCACCGCAAGTCTGTCACGTCATCTTAAGCTCGGTCCGAAATAATCTCGTTCTCGTTGACGGTCCGGTGACGGCGGCGGTGGACAAACGGCCCTAAAAGGTGTAGAGTTGGAGGCGTGGTGTGGTAAGAGCCATTAAGCGAGAAATTGCTAAGGATCTTTGTGACCTTTCCGCTAGCGACAGGTTGAATCAGCAAATCTATGATGAGTCAGCAGTTTGCTTTTCACGAACATTATTGTCACCATTTCAAGTTTTTATTTATCAACTCACCTACTAGCGGATTCGCACGCGTTTTTGCAGTAAGTATAAAAAAAGTCTTATTAACTTCGTATGTAGTTTTGGCGTTGACCAGTCAGTACTTCAAATCTTTAAATTTGTTGTCTTCTCTTATTATTAGCAATAGGTTTTAACAACTAATCTGTGATTTCTGCATTGGGACAAATGCTTTTGAGTTGTCTATCTAGGTTACCCATAACACAATATGTGGATTGACCAGCAAGAGGCATTTTAACATGGATGTCGGTAAACAAATATGTTTTTTACGGGTAGAATATTTCGAAGATAGCAAGGCGATTATAATAAAACGTTTTAATAAACAAATTTAAAGAAACTACACACAGCACAATGGTTTCAATTGATAATACGAGTTCTAATTTAGATAGTTAATTTAATTTTTTTAATTACTAAAGTCTTCTATAAATACAAATTTAATTGATTAAAACTCAAAGTCATGAGACTTTGAATGCCAAGGGGTCAGCGAACGATGTACGCCACTGTACCTACATAGGATGTTACCTGATAATGAAGTTGTCATAGCGTGCCATACTTCCTATGGCTGTGGTACCGACAGCAGCTTTTGAATATTCTAAAGCTTTCACTAGTGCACTCTCAGAAAATCGACCGAAGATGGTTCCTTTGCTTTGGAAGAAGCCATGTCCGAAAACAATAACACGCTTCAGTACACTCTGATAAACTTCACTGTGTTACAGTTTACATCAACTTTTATAGTGGTAGGAGCATAGAAAATATCTAATCATTGGCTAAACTCTTGCGACTCTGGAGAATAAAATTTAAAAAAACGTCTATTCGGGAAAAAAGTTTAAAAAAAATTGTGACATTCAGTTATGCCACCGTGTCGCTTGCTTTTTACTACCCAAGTCTCAATCTATCGTCAGGGCATAAAGCCCAATCAATATATAAATTTTTTGTATGGAGAATTATAAAATTAGTTAAATGTAATAATTATTAAATTTAATCCGATTACGGGGATTCCGGTGAAATATCATTTACTTGTGTAGAATCATTAAGAATACCCCATTTTGAATGAATAATAACCGAGTAATAATTGATTAAACTTTTAAAATACGTATAATAAAAATAAACCGAACTTGCAGGGGCCTAACTCCACAATTTGTTTAACAAATGCTACACTGGCGCTCTCGATCAACATAAAGATTTTGTCTTATGTTTATTTGGTAAAAGGGAACCTTTTCATAGTTTTCATATTAATATGCCTATAAAAGCGTGTCAATGAAAAAACTGGTTATCTTGCAAGGCACACAGTCCCGGATCACAATCCCAAGACACTTCTAAATAAAACGTAAAATAACTGTACTAATAGCTTGTACAATTTAGCAGCCTTTTGTAAAGGTTGCGGTGGTTCTAATTATGGGTTCCCGGGCTTAGATTTACAGTGCGGTTGCTGCAATAGGTTTCAGCGAGCGATAGTGAACAAAGCCAGCTTGCATTTGTGATTGCTTGTTTTCTACACAATGATAGGCTAAGGGTTTTTTTCGTTCATGTAAAGGTTAGTTTGTTTTACTTACTCATTGAAACATTCTACTGACAATTCTGGCTTCTACATTCAGTCAATTAATTCTGTTTGCATTTAACTTAATGTGTTTCAGTGAATTTATATTATTGTTTTATTTTTTATAGATAGAAAACCATTAAATAGCAAAGAAAATTCAACAATTGTTTAAATTAGTTTTTACATTCTATTTAAGGTTTTGTTTAAGAAAGTCGAACTCAATTTTACAGTGCCCTTCCAGGGTGCATGTACCTGCTGAAAACTTTTCATAAAATATGTAAAAATATGTAATTGTTTACCGTCTATGCACTGCAATTTTAAGCATATATACAAATTTTTCATTCAAATATTCATGATCTATCAACATTATTGACCTGTTTTAAAAAGCTGGTGCTTGAGATAGGTTATAAAAACCTGTATTACAAATCACCACTAAAGACAAATTAGCTAACGACGTTTATTTAGGATTATTAAATATTCACGTTTATTAAAAAAAAAGTGTTTGAATGCCCTGAGTATTTTTGTAAAGTAGGTAATGTAAAATACACATTGAACAATAATACCAAAATCGATTAGGTACAACTTCTTTATTAATTAAACAATTTTCATAATAGTATCTGTTACATAGATAGATATTTGATCTGCAGATCGTTAAAACATTTGTCCCTAGGCCTAAATATAACCCGCAAAGTCTATATATTATACTAACATTTCCAGGTATGTTATAAAAGTTCATCATTTCTTTCCTACGATTTGTCAATACGTCTAATACTTTCCGCAGAGATCTAGCCGAACAAACAACGATAGATGAGTTATGATGGATACTACATCTATCCCACACGGTGATGTATTATTCACGAACGTAATAAATCATATTAGGTACCTAACTCTGGCGTGCGATGATCCCTTTACCAAATCCGAGTCTATTATACAAGATTCTGGAAAATAAGTAACGCGAAGGTGCGAACTCTTGGCATATAAATGCAATTATCATAATGATGTCACGTGACGACATTATATCGCGCGCGATGTGAATGGGATGGAAGCTTTTCATTAATAAATTATACTGGACAATTTACACAGCATCGCCAAGCCGCAAGCAGAGGCTGTATTATGGGTATTAGATAACTTTGCAATACATATTTTTTTCAAAAAATAATAATCAAGTACATTAAAAATATTTTTTTATTATCTACGATTACAGAACAACCTAAACCCTGGAATAAATAGGCAGAACACACAATCATTTATTGTCCTCGGGCGATAATCAAACCGACAGCCTCCTGCATCGCAGGCAGACCTTCGCCCGCTTCGTTAAAGGTTTTCCTATAGTCCATATTTTACGTCACATTTGTGAACCCATAGAAAGGGTCCATTTCCCTCGTGGATTACAACTACACACGGAAACCTGTTGAATTCTTTAGATTAACTCTAGTTTTTGATAAATTCCACAGGAAATTAGTTGATAAAAATATATACCTATTTTATAATAGACTAGCTGGGTGCCCGCCGTAGCATTCTAGTATTCATGCCCGTAAAAATGAATACTAGAAAGCCTATACTTAGCCTGCAAATCTATTTATTTACTAATATTATAAAGAGGAAAGATTTCGTTATTTGTTTGTTTGTTTCAATATAATGCGGCTCCGAAACTACTGGACCGATTTGAAAAATTCTTTCACCATTAAAATCCTAAATTCTTCCTGATGAACATAGAATATTTTCAAAAAAGTTAGGGCATCGCATGCTAAATGCGAAACCGGGGTAGACCGCTAGTCTATAATAAAAACAGAATTTGGAAAATGTTCCCAGAAGTTAGCTGGATGCCAACTTCAACTGTAACGTTACGAACGTATCTAAAGCCTTACAAAATTTAACAGGCACTTCTAATCTTCTAATTACAAGAACCTGTTGCAGATGATTTTAGACTTTGATGACAAAGCGACAGATAAAACCACGACATAAAACCAATATCTTATTAGGTAGAAGTTACGCGATAAGAATGAAACAACATTGTTCAGTTTAAATTTAATTCACCACAGCTTCGCGTCGTTCGTCATTTAAAAAATATTAAAAAACTACAGTTATAATTGTTACATACTCATTGGGTTATATTATTGAAATACTGTAACTTTTTTGAAATTATTCTATAGCTGAAGTTCTCAAGAATAACGAAGGTTTCTAATGGTAAAATAATGTTTCAAATCAATCCAGGAGTTTCGGAGCCTATTCAATTCCAACAACAAATATTTTCTCTTTGTAATATTAGTGAAAATGATCACGGAGTTACTATATGTACCTATACTATTAAAGAATATTTATCGCCTTATCGGGTATTTTATCCTTACCTTTTGTTTTATTATTTATAGGTACGCGAAATACCTGATGAATATTTTTTTTAATATTGACAGATTACATTAGTATACAAATCGTGAAAGTTTAAAATGTTTTATTATACATATAAGTAGGTACTTTTAACTGAATGCAAAAGATTGAAATGTATCAAGAACAATGAGGCTTTTCACCAGTGTTTCGAGGACTCATTCAAATTGTGGGTTGTTGGTAAAATACTGCGGTAAAGTAACGGTATAACAGAATGTAGAATAGCTTATTTCAAAGCGAAAACCTTTGTAAAGAAAACAAAGATGCACCAGTACCCGACCAAATAAATTAACTCCCAGAAATATGATGCTTTTGTGGAATTCCACTCGAGTTTATGACTGGACTAAATATAAACACGTTTTCATATAATTTATATGCTCATCAACTTAGACTATTTTATGTAAATTATCCCAATATGTGGATAGCTGTAACCGGTTTATATGTTTTATACTAAAAAGAATCCACAAACGTTAGCTTTTATCTTAGTGAACCAGAGCAACACTGATCCTTATCCAGTCTAATATCTAATACTAGCGGTCCACCCCGACTTCGCACGGGTACCTATTTACCAAAAAAATATTTTTATATTTTCATGCGGATCCCTAACTTTTTTGAAAATACTCTATAGCCTATATTCATCAAGGAAAATTGAGGATTCTAATGGTGAAAGAATTTTATAAATCGGTCCAGTCGTTTCGAAGCCTATTCAATTCAAACAAACAATCAAATCTTTCCGCTTTATAATATTAGTAGAGATAATATACTTAATGATCAAATGAACTTACCCTTACGTGAAGTTTGATCATAATTATGTGAACAGCTTCATTCTTAGCGATTTTGAGGTTTAACATGTTGTAGGATGTTCAGAGAATAACCATATAGTGAAATTTTTCAAAATAATAAAAGTATACATTATCAAATAATTTTATTTATGTAATAAGATATTCCTTATATCAAATCTAATCCTATTAATCTTATGACTCTAATATTGATCTGGCAAACTGAGTAGTATCATGCATAATCTCTCTATTATAGAACCTGGCAAAAACACATGAATTTAGTGTCCAGCCAGCGGTTTTCCTTATTGTATCTAGACTTATACCTGCTCTGTTGGCTCTTGAGGTCGCCGCATGTCGCGTGCTGTGAGCACTGAACACGCTGGTGTCAATACCACTGCTCTGTAGGGTATCTTTAATCCAGTGACTCAATCGTTGGGAGCTCAGTTTTGAGTAAGGCCTACGGTAACTGATAAAAAGAAACTCATTGCTAACAGATCTTAGCGAATGAGTTCTATTAATATACGACTCTAGGCATGTTGCTGGACATATTTCTGGCCTTTCAGTGAAGTAAGGTATTTTAAGAATTGGCTGGAATCTATTAAGACCAGAAGATTTTATTAAATCAGGAATAACTATCGTTATTTCATTACCATTGTTGACCGTTATATTACCAATTTTTATGAGTGAAAATGTTTGCACCCTATGAGCAGTGACAAGAGCCAGCAGAGTAATTGTCTTTTTGGAAAGGGTTTCTAGATCAAGATTTTCATGAGGCCATTTTTGGGCTAGAAAATCCAAGACTTGTGCTGGATCCCAAGTGATATTATACCGAGGCAAAGAAGGTCTCAATCTAAAAACCCCTTTCATAAACCGCTTTATCCTGTCATCATTTACAATAGTGTTTCCTAAAATAATAGACAGAGCAGATTTGTAGGCATTTACAGTTCCATATTTAGCACCTCTGTGAAATACCTCACTTAAGAAATCTAGAATCCTTGTGACAGATTTTTCTAAATGATGAAAATTTTGACGTCTACAATATTGTACCCAGGCTTTTATGCAAACATCGTACTGTTTGTATGTATTTTCTGAGAGTGAGGAAAGTATTATTTCGATCGCAGGAGGGGACAGGTCTTGGAACGCCTGCCGGAGAGCTTCGCGGCAATCAATGTCAGTGTGCTGTGTAGATTGTGGACTGATCTGAAAGGAGATTTTAAAAGATTTTTATCTGGATAAAAGTATAAAATGTCAGAGATAAGAAGCTCTTGAAACAAAGGGAACCAGGGCTGTGAAGCCCAATTTGGGACAACTACGATGCCCTCTGCTCTGTCAGTAACAATTTTTTGTAACATTTTTAGTATAAGAGAGAATGGCGGAAATGCGTAAAATGTCAACTTTGACCACGATATAGTAAAAGCATCTACTGCCCATGCTTCCGGGTCAACCTTCCAGGTGACGTATGTTGAGCATTTACTGTTACTACGACTTGCAAATAAATCTATTGTTGGAACACCTAACTGTAATTTTATTTTATCAAAAGCAAAGTCTCCTAATTCCCACTCGGTATCATTAAACTTCTTTCGCGACAAGGAATCGGCTTCAAAGTTATCTTTAGTGTTTATATATGATGCAAAAATTACTATTTTACGCTTTTCACACCATTGCCAAATGGGTCTTGCTATATCATTTAAGTGTGGGTATTGTATACTGCCCATTTTATTTATACATGAAATAGCTGTTGTATTATCGATACGTAAGAGTATTTCACAATCAAAACAATCCTTAGCGAATACTTTAAGTGCAAAGAAAGCTGCTTTTAACTCCAAGATGTTAATATGGAGATCCTTTTCGTCATCTTTCCAATAGCCGTAAGATCGATTATTATTACACCAGGCCCCCCAACCTGTACCTGATGCGTCTGAAAATATTTCGGCATGAAATAAATTATATCTAAAAGGATTACTACCTGTTTTAATATTTTCAATCCACCAACAAAAATCACTTTTGATATGATTAGGAATACTAATATTCTGATTATAACTTGGATTTTTTAACAGAGACAGGTACTTGTGTCGTTCTAATAATTTTGTATACATCCAAGAGTACTGTATGGCTGGGCAGATAGATATAAGCAGCCCAATCAACCGGGCAAATTCTCTAAGTTTACATTTTTTACGAGTTAATAAATAGCTGAGGTTGTCTATTATTTTATTTATCTTATGATCAGGTAGAGTAAGACACATCTCATGAGAATCAAAGATAAAGCCTAAAAATTGAGTACGAGTTTTGGGAGTTAAGCAGCTCTTGTCATAGTTTATGACGAAACCCAGACTTTCTAGTAATAACCGAATAATATCAACATTTTTTAAGCAAGATTCAAATGAATATCCTATTACCAATATATCATCGAGATATTGGACAGTAGTGATACCTTGAGATCTTATGTATTTCATGACTACCTTAAGGATCTTCGTAAATACATAAGGGGCAGTGCATAAGCCAAATGGTAGGCAATTAAATTGATATAAAATATTTTTATATTCAAAACGTAAGTATTTTTTGAACTTTTCATGTATTGGTACCAAAAAATAGGCATCTTTTAAATCTATTGTTGCCATGTAACAATTTTGTCTTATAAGTTTCGTAGCTGTACGATAATCTTCCATTTTAAAATGAGAATTTTTTATGAATTTATTTAAACATTTTAAATTTAAAATAAAGCGTTTGTCTCCATTTGGCTTCGGCACTAAAAAAATACTAGATATAAATTGCCCTTCTTCATAATTACATCTAGAGATTGCTCCAATAGACAAAAGCGTGTCAATGGACTTTTGAAAATCAGTTGCTTCTTCTATAGATTTGCCGTTATTTATCGGATGGTCATTTCTAGATGGAATTGAAGTAAACGGTAAAACATAGCCTTTTATCCAAGATAAAACGGTTGAGTCTGATGTTATATCTGCCCATCTATGAGCAAACCGCTGAAGTCGACCCGCGTAGCTTACCCCATGTTCGTCTATTTCCTGTATGTCGTCTTCCGGACTGGTGAGCGGTACCGCCCCGGATACCGCCCCGGATACTGCCCCTGATACTGCTGGTTCCGCGGAGGATTGTTGTTCCTGGACGTGGACGGGCGCTGGGTTGGCTGATTTCTTTCTGCAGTCGGCGCCTGTCGATGCAGAACTTTGTAGTTAAAATTTTTCTTGCCGCTGTTTTTTATAAACTGTTTTTTATTGAACGGCTGTTTTGACGGCACTTTTAATCCCTCTGCGGATTTTTGTATAGTTTGCGCCGCTTTAATTTGCTCTGTCAGTTTTTCTCCGAAAAGAAACTTATCTCTATATGTGTTAACCAAGGTTTCTTTGAGATCTGGTTTTACTGACGAAACGACGAATGTTCGTCGAGTTTTTGTGTCTTGAAAATGACTATCGCACAATAGACGGCAGGCATCGCTAAGGGGCTTCAAGACTTTTTCAGGCGCTTCTTTCGCAATCAACGATTCAGTTGCCTGGGCAAGAGCAGCAAGAGCTGTTCCAATTTGTTGTTGTTTTTGTTTTAAACTCTGATCTCTCTTCTCCATAAAATCAGTGAGTGCTACCTTAACTTCGGGATTTAGCACTGGTGCTAGAAGCAAGTCACAGTTTCCAGGGACTAGGTATTCCTGTTGTATTTTGTCCTTTGACTCCTTCGCTAATCCCTTAGATAGTACTTCTTGCCATCGTGATGCGATCGCTTGGTGAATATTTTGTCCAAGGGAAGTTTGGATTTTTGGGGCCTCGCCCAATAAATTCAATATTCCTTCATCAAGCTCTATCCGTGAGGGTTCTAGATCTTCCGATTCGATATTGTTTGACGCAACATTTTAATGGACTATTGTCTGCTCGAATACCGGCAAAGTTGACGGGCCTGGGAGCGGCTCGTCCCGCCATGATGGGCCTGGCAGCGGCTCTTCTTCAGTTGCTGATGCCCGCGGAATGGGTGATTGTGAGCGTGGTGTGCGAGCTTCACTCTGACCAGTGCCTGGAAACAGTTCATGATTAGAATTTCTGGTTTACAGAAATAGATCTGATGGAGAAAACTCTCATCACTAATCATAGAGTAACGGATAGGTTCGATTAGAATTCTTGGTAAACAAGAATAGATCTGAAGGAGAACCAAAATGGAATCTCACATCACTAATCAATATGTTATTTCTATATAGATTATATTTTTACGATTAGAATTTCCGGTAAACAGAAATAGATCTGAAGGAGACAGTCTGAAAGACAGCTCTCATCACTAATCGGCCACAATAACCTATTTTGCCATTTAGACAAAATAATATTGCGTACTAGGTCAGAAATAATCATTTTATAAGTACTCACGTGGTAATTCATCTTCGGAAGAAGATGATAAAACCCTTATCCTTCGAAGACGGGGCTGTAGCTGCTCCTCTAACTTCCTTATTTTCTGACGTATTTTTTCGTCCTTATCCCTGCACTTCCTTTTGTGGCCTCCCATAGCTTCACTTATTACTTTATAAAGTAAATTAAACAGAAAGCGCAGATACGTGCGAAGGCTTGAGCACGAGAACACGTAATGACAAGAAAGTCGGAGCGCAGGTAAGCAGGTAGAGATATAACGACCCTACAACGTCACGAACGGTAGAGCCAATAAGAGGGCAGCACGGTACCTTAGAGTCAATACAGGGTCTGCTAAGTCAAAATAGCAACTAGATTTCTTAATAAAATAATAACTTTGAAATATCGTGTGCAAGGCTAGTACTAGGAAACGCTACTACAACATGTTAAACCTCAAAATCGCTAAGAATGAAGCTGTGATACATAATTAATGATCAAATGAACTTACCCTTACGTGAAGTTTGATCATAATTATGTAGTAGCGTTTCCTAGTACTAGCCTTGCACACGATATTTCAAAGTTATTATTTTATTAAGAAATCTAGTTGCTATTTTGACTTAGCAGACCCTGTATTGACTCTAAGGTACCGTGCTGCCCTCTTATTGGCTCTACCGTTCGTGACGTTGTAGGGTCGTTATATCTCTACCTGCTTACCTGCGCTCCGACTTTCTTGTCATTTTGTTTAAAGATATGTAAAAATTTCACTATGGGATGGGGTTAAAATAAGGGTGGGTGTATATAAATCGCATCGAATGAAGCCGCTCACATAATTATGATCAAACCTCACGCAAGGGCAAGTTCATTTGATCATTAATTATGTATCACAGCTTCATTCTTAGCGATTTTGAGGTTTAACATGTTGTAGGATGTTCAGAGAATAACCATATAGTGAAATTTTTCAAAATAATAAAAGTATACATTATCAAATAATTTTATTTATGTAATAAGATATTCCTTATATCAAATCTAATCCTATTAATCTTATGACTCTAATATTGATCTGGCAAACTGAGTAGTATCATGCATAATCTCTCTATTATAGAACCTGGCAAAAACACATGAATTTAGTGTCCAGCCAGCGGTTTTCCTTATTGTATCTAGACTTATACCTGCTCTGTTGGCTCTTGAGGTCGCCGCATGTCGCGTGCTGTGAGCACTGAACACGCTGGTGTCAATACCACTGCTCTGTAGGGTATCTTTAATCCAGTGACTCAATCGTTGGGAGCTCAGTTTTGAGTAAGGCCTACGGTAACTGATAAAAAGAAACTCATTGCTAACAGATCTTAGCGAATGAGTTCTATTAATATACGACTCTAGGCATGTTGCTGGACATATTTCTGGCCTTTCAGTGAAGTAAGGTATTTTAAGAATTGGCTGGAATCTATTAAGACCAGAAGATTTTATTAAATCAGGAATAACTATCGTTATTTCATTACCATTGTTGACCGTTATATTACCAATTTTTATGAGTGAAAATGTTTGCACCCTATGAGCAGTGACAAGAGCCAGCAGAGTAATTGTCTTTTTGGAAAGGGTTTCTAGATCAAGATTTTCATGAGGCCATTTTTGGGCTAGAAAATCCAAGACTTGTGCTGGATCCCAAGTGATATTATACCGAGGCAAAGAAGGTCTCAATCTAAAAACCCCTTTCATAAACCGCTTTATCCTGTCATCTAGTAGCGTTTCCTAGTACTAGCCTTGCACACGATATTTCAAAGTTATTATTTTATTAAGAAATCTAGTTGCTATTTTGACTTAGCAGACCCTGTATTGACTCTAAGGTACCGTGCTGCCCTCTTATTGGCTCTACCGTTCGTGACGTTGTAGGGTCGTTATATCTCTACCTGCTTACCTGCGCTCCGACTTTCTTGTCATTTTGTTTAAAGATATGTAAAAATTTCACTATGGGATGGGGTTAAAATAAGGGTGGGTGTATATAAATCGCATCGAATGAAGCTGTTCACATAATTATGATCAAACTTCACGTAAGGGTAAGTTCATTTGATCATTAATTATGTATCACAGCTTCATTCTTAGCGATTTTGAGGTTTAACATGTTGTAGGATGTTCAGAGAATAACCATATAGTGAAATTTTTCAAAATAATAAAAGTATACATTATCAAATAATTTTATTTATGTAATAAGATATTCCTTATATCAAATCTAATCCTATTAATCTTATGACTCTAATATTGATCTGGCAAACTGAGTAGTATCATGCATAATCTCTCTATTATAGAACCTGGCAAAAACACATGAATTTAGTGTCCAGCCAGCGGTTTTCCTTATTGTATCTAGACTTATACCTGCTCTGTTGGCTCTTGAGGTCGCCGCATGTCGCGTGCTGTGAGCACTGAACACGCTGGTGTCAATACCACTGCTCTGTAGGGTATCTTTAATCCAGTGACTCAATCGTTGGGAGCTCAGTTTTGAGTAAGGCCTACGGTAACTGATAAAAAGAAACTCATTGCTAACAGATCTTAGCGAATGAGTTCTATTAATATACGACTCTAGGCATGTTGCTGGACATATTTCTGGCCTTTCAGTGAAGTAAGGTATTTTAAGAATTGGCTGGAATCTATTAAGACCAGAAGATTTTATTAAATCAGGAATAACTATCGTTATTTCATTACCATTGTTGACCGTTATATTACCAATTTTTATGAGTGAAAATGTTTGCACCCTATGAGCAGTGACAAGAGCCAGCAGAGTAATTGTCTTTTTGGAAAGGGTTTCTAGATCAAGATTTTCATGAGGCCATTTTTGGGCTAGAAAATCCAAGACTTGTGCTGGATCCCAAGTGATATTATACCGAGGCAAAGAAGGTCTCAATCTAAAAACCCCTTTCATAAACCGCTTTATCCTGTCATCATTTACAATAGTGTTTCCTAAAATAATAGACAGAGCAGATTTGTAGGCATTTACAGTTCCATATTTAGCACCTCTGTGAAATACCTCACTTAAGAAATCTAGAATCCTTGTGACAGATTTTTCTAAATGATGAAAATTTTGACGTCTACAATATTGTACCCAGGCTTTTATGCAAACATCGTACTGTTTGTATGTATTTTCTGAGAGTGAGGAAAGTATTATTTCGATCGCAGGAGGGGACAGGTCTTGGAACGCCTGCCGGAGAGCTTCGCGGCAATCAATGTCAGTGTGCTGTGTAGATTGTGGACTGATCTGAAAGGAGATTTTAAAAGATTTTTATCTGGATAAAAGTATAAAATGTCAGAGATAAGAAGCTCTTGAAACAAAGGGAACCAGGGCTGTGAAGCCCAATTTGGGACAACTACGATGCCCTCTGCTCTGTCAGTAACAATTTTTTGTAACATTTTTAGTATAAGAGAGAATGGCGGAAATGCGTAAAATGTCAACTTTGACCACGATATAGTAAAAGCATCTACTGCCCATGCTTCCGGGTCAACCTTCCAGGTGACGTATGTTGAGCATTTACTGTTACTACGACTTGCAAATAAATCTATTGTTGGAACACCTAACTGTAATTTTATTTTATCAAAAGCAAAGTCTCCTAATTCCCACTCGGTATCATTAAACTTCTTTCGCGACAAGGAATCGGCTTCAAAGTTATCTTTAGTGTTTATATATGATGCAAAAATTACTATTTTACGCTTTTCACACCATTGCCAAATGGGTCTTGCTATATCATTTAAGTGTGGGTATTGTATACTGCCCATTTTATTTATACATGAAATAGCTGTTGTATTATCGATACGTAAGAGTATTTCACAATCAAAACAATCCTTAGCGAATACTTTAAGTGCAAAGAAAGCTGCTTTTAACTCCAAGATGTTAATATGGAGATCCTTTTCGTCATCTTTCCAATAGCCGTAAGATCGATTATTATTACACCAGGCCCCCCAACCTGTACCTGATGCGTCTGAAAATATTTCGGCATGAAATAAATTATATCTAAAAGGATTACTACCTGTTTTAATATTTTCAATCCACCAACAAAAATCACTTTTGATATGATTAGGAATACTAATATTCTGATTATAACTTGGATTTTTTAACAGAGACAGGTACTTGTGTCGTTCTAATAATTTTGTATACATCCAAGAGTACTGTATGGCTGGGCAGATAGATATAAGCAGCCCAATCAACCGGGCAAATTCTCTAAGTTTACATTTTTTACGAGTTAATAAATAGCTGAGGTTGTCTATTATTTTATTTATCTTATGATCAGGTAGAGTAAGACACATCTCATGAGAATCAAAGATAAAGCCTAAAAATTGAGTACGAGTTTTGGGAGTTAAGCAGCTCTTGTCATAGTTTATGACGAAACCCAGACTTTCTAGTAATAACCGAATAATATCAACATTTTTTAAGCAAGATTCAAATGAATATCCTATTACCAATATATCATCGAGATATTGGACAGTAGTGATACCTTGAGATCTTATGTATTTCATGACTACCTTAAGGATCTTCGTAAATACATAAGGGGCAGTGCATAAGCCAAATGGTAGGCAATTAAATTGATATAAAATATTTTTATATTCAAAACGTAAGTATTTTTTGAACTTTTCATGTATTGGTACCAAAAAATAGGCATCTTTTAAATCTATTGTTGCCATGTAACAATTTTGTCTTATAAGTTTCGTAGCTGTACGATAATCTTCCATTTTAAAATGAGAATTTTTTATGAATTTATTTAAACATTTTAAATTTAAAATAAAGCGTTTGTCTCCATTTGGCTTCGGCACTAAAAAAATACTAGATATAAATTGCCCTTCTTCATAATTACATCTAGAGATTGCTCCAATAGACAAAAGCGTGTCAATGGACTTTTGAAAATCAGTTGCTTCTTCTATAGATTTGCCGTTATTTATCGGATGGTCATTTCTAGATGGAATTGAAGTAAACGGTAAAACATAGCCTTTTATCCAAGATAAAACGGTTGAGTCTGATGTTATATCTGCCCATCTATGAGCAAACCGCTGAAGTCGACCCGCGTAGCTTACCCCATGTTCGTCTATTTCCTGTATGTCGTCTTCCGGACTGGTGAGCGGTACCGCCCCGGATACCGCCCCGGATACTGCCCCTGATACTGCTGGTTCCGCGGAGGATTGTTGTTCCTGGACGTGGACGGGCGCTGGGTTGGCTGATTTCTTTCTGCAGTCGGCGCCTGTCGATGCAGAACTTTGTAGTTAAAATTTTTCTTGCCGCTGTTTTTTATAAACTGTTTTTTATTGAACGGCTGTTTTTTTTTTTTTTTTTTTTTTTTTTTTTTTTATTCTTTATTGTTTAAGGGACTTTGAGTCATAGTTATGACTATGTCAGTCCCGTCATTTCACAAAATAATTATTATAAAATAAAAACTAAATAACATCTAAAACTAACCGAAATAATTTTGTCGCCGCATCACTCAGTGGTGCGGCTAAAATTGTTTGGATAACACCAGTATCTAATAGGTTACAATTGTACAAATCACTAAGTTCTGATCTCATAGACTCGCTCCGCTCACACTCCACTAGAAGATGCAGCACATCTTCTAGGACGCCACAGGTGTCACAATTGGGCGAGTTTGTGATTTTCATTAAATATTTATATTTATTAAGGGGGATATGCCCGGAGCGTAACCTATGAGCCATTACAATATGTTTCCTTTTCAATTTACTATTAACCCACCAAGGTAAATACGCAGGCTGTTCTTGCAAAATTTTATACCAAATCCCTTTATTAATTGATATTGCATCATAGGATGACTTCCACTTTTCAAAAATTTTATACCTATATTTACCTAATATCTCTGAAATTTCCGGCATAACATAAATTTCTGTCCCTGTTTTAATAGCTTCTTTGGCTAATTTGTCTACTTCTTCGTTCCCTTGAATACCTATATGTGATGGAATCCATTGTAACTTTAAAGATACACCGTTTTCTAAGAGAAATAAAACTTTTCTTAGAATTTCATACGCCACCGAAGCACCTCGGACATCCGAAGTACATCGAGCGATGTGTTGCAATGCACTTCGACTATCAGTAAAAATAACTGCTTTTCTACAGTCCAAAGTACAAATTAATGATAAAGCCTCAGAAATTGCTAGTAGCTCTACCGACATAATCGAATGTAAGTTGAACTCAAATTTAAACAGTTCACTGGTTCTGTTTCTAGGATCAAAAATTGCAGCGCCTATACCTTCACTCATTTTAGAACCGTCTGTATATAATTGATACCAACCCCTATACACTACGTTAATCATGTGTAATGAATATTGTTTCAGTATTCTCGGGTCTGACTTATTTTTAGCCTGTTGTATACCTTCAACCTCAGTTTCAATAAAATCCGTACATATACGAGATACCCAGACATGTAGTGAAAATGAACACAGAGTATTTTTAGTAATGATATTTTCAGATTGAGTCTCAGCGTAAACCGTCGCAAGCAAAGGTTTTTTTCTTCGTGTCCAGTATCCAGACTCACAAAAGCTACACAGTTCGGCTATAATTTTAGTAGTCAATGTAGAAAAAAAACGAACTTTCAAGCAGTATTTTGTAGCCAGGTACTTACGCCTCAAATGAAGAGGCTGTATGCACAATTCAGTCTCCATAACATGAATGGGCGTGCTTCGAATAAAACCACCAATTACACGCATGGATGTGTTCTGTATTTTATCTAATTTATACAGGTGAGATTTAGCAGCACTGTCATACAAAAAACAGCCAAAATCCATCCTACTACGTATTAGTGAAATATACAACCTCCGAATGTGCTTCGGATGTAGACCCCAAGTAGCACCCGACAAGACTTTTAAAAGATTCATTGTTCTAGTAGTTTTTGCAACAATCTCATTCACATGCTTCCCCCATGTTAAAGATCTATCTAGCCACATACCCAAATATTTTACATGTCCAACTGTAGGTAAGATATCATCATTAACTTTAATCTGGAAATGTTCCCTGACTATTCCTCTCTTAAAATGACAACACTGTGTTTTAGCAGATGATACCTGAAGTCCCAGCTTTTGGAGAACCTTAACAACAGAACTTAGTGCATTTTGAATGCTTACAGTATTTTGTTGTACATCTCTATTTTGTGCATATATAACAAAGTCATCCGCATATTGCAAAGCGCAAACATTGCTCAGCTCTAAAGCTACTTTGTGTGTGGCAATATTAAACAAAAGAGGAGATATAGGATCTCCTTGAGCTAAACCTATCCTGGTTATCCTAACCTTATCCTGTTCAGCTACCCCATCACTACAGATGTTAAGAATTCTTTCATTTAAAAAGCTCCAAAAATAATTACAAATTTCATGACCTACTCCTAAGTTGTCCATTATTATTAATAGTTGGTCTATAAGAATATTGTTATATGCATTCTCTACGTCTAAAAAAACTGCTAACGTAGACACCCCTTTTGAAAATCCTATCTGTATTTTGGAAACTAAACGGGATAAACAATCTAGACAAGACTGATTCCTCCTGAACCCAGAAGTGATAGGGGACAGAACTTGGTTTCGCTCAACAAACCATTCTAATCGTTTACTAACCATACCATGAAAAATTTTACATATGCAAGAAATTAATGAAATAGGCCTGAGTTTTGGTATGGAATTGGGGTCACTATTAGCTTTCGGTATCGGAACAACTTTAATTTTACGCCATTGGCTAGGAATCTGGGATGACTTAAATATGACATTATAAATTTTTAACAGGTGTATCTTACAATTTAACGGTAAGTAATATAACATGGAATAAGTGATTCCATCTTGTCCAGGAGCTGTATTTTTCTTTTTCAGGCTTTTCTCCAATTCTAGGTACGTAAACTCAGACCCTAAAAGATCATTTCTAGAATTGAAAACCGGTTTAGAGGTTTGTACAAAGTCAGGTCCTAATGCACGCAAAAGTGCCTCCTTGCTCTCTTCTGGAGCATACGTCTGTGGCCTTTTAAGACCTTTCATCCACCTCATCTTATGCCACATTTCAGAAGCTTTAGAAGTTTCGTCGACCCTACTACAGAATTCCTGCCAATTTTGAGATCTTACTTTTCTGTGTACCCTTTGTGCTGCCGCAATTTTATTTTTAAATTTGTCATAATTAGCTGTAGTTGGGTTTCTCCTGAATATTTTAAGAGCTAGACGGCGTTCAGCAATTGCTTGAGATATCTCAGAACACCAATAGGGCTTAGCTACAAACTTTTGAATAGGGTCTGCCCCAATCCTTGTGAAAGGTATACATTTATCAGCTGCAGCATTAATCCTATCCACGAATAAATCATAACAATCCTGTAAAGTATTTTCATTAACCGCTGACTCATCGAAACCTTCCAAAGTCTCCCTATAAAATTTCCAATTCGCTTTTTTAAAGTTTCTGCGCTTAATGAAACTGCGAACATTTTGAAATTGCATCGTACTTATGATAACCAAATGATCACTACCTAAATTTTCTTGTGTAACTTTCCAAGTAAAATAAATTGCAATATCAGAAGTTGCAAACGTAATATCGGGAGCAGATTCCTGTAATGATCCTTCTACCAATTTAACTCTAGTAAATTCCCCGGTATTTAATACAACAAAATTATGTTCTAATGAAGCTTCAAATAATTGTGAACCTCTATTGTCATTTTTATAGGACCAATTGGTGTGGTGTCCGTTAAAGTCACCGGCAACAACGGTTTTCGCTGAGAACTTTGAAAATATCCTTTCCCATTCCATTTGGGATGTTCTTACTGATGAAGGACAATAAATACCAACTACATGTTCTAAGTATTTACAATTATGAACTTTTACATGTAAAATTTCAATTCCCGAATTTCCTATATCGAAAAAACAAGCTTGGGCTTTGATTGATTTATGTACAATTATTGAAACACCTCCATAAGAATCTAATCTATCATTCCTGAAAATATTATAGTCTTTGAATTTTAA
This sequence comes from Eupithecia pulchellata, assembly GCA_963931895.1. Classification (NCBI taxonomy): domain Eukaryota; kingdom Metazoa; phylum Arthropoda; class Insecta; order Lepidoptera; family Geometridae; genus Eupithecia; species Eupithecia pulchellata. The sequence goes on from OZ007529.1 coordinate 7,126,127, forward strand.
ATGAATATCTGCATTCAACCATGTTTCACTGATAACGCAAATTCCTATTTTCGACTGGTTCAAAAGTAGCTCAAATTCATAACGTTTTGGCATCAGGCTCTGCGAGTTCCACTGCGCAATATTTAAAAATTGCCCAGTGTTACTCACAAAGCCGGATGCCGCTCTATCGGTACCAGGATAACTGGTGTTATCCATTATTTAAGAGGCCAAATATTTTACTAAATACCTCTCCCTGTTTTAAAGAGCTTATACAAAAAGCAAGTAATTCTTCAAAAACTAATTTTAAAATATTTTGTACCTTCTCTGCAAAATTGCCACTCGATGAGAGCTCCTCCTGTAACTTACGTAAAATCCTGCTAAAGTTAAACTTATCCTTGTTCTCTCTGTCTCTTTCACTGCTCTTTTCTTTCTTACACTTTTCCTCTTCCACTGCCGCAAGCGAAACATTGGTGTTATGCACCTCTCGCAATTGAAGCGACTTGTCCTTCTTCTTTTTCTTTTTATTTTCCTTTCGCATCATAGGATTTTGTCTTCTTATGACACTCGCGACACTGCCCTCTTCACTCTCTGTACTTGATTCACCTTTTTTTCCTCCCTGGACCGCCATGCTGTACGTCATTGACTGTATGCGTTCATTTCTTTCTGGTATCACAATATTTTTCTCCTCAAAGTCCCTACGTACTACGTTAGAAATATCTGGCTGTGGCATGTCGTTCATTTTATTCTCCGAGTGTTTAATGAGTGCCATTTTATAAGTCAATGTATTCTGTGACATACTCCAGCGGATTTCTTTTTCCTTCAAAAAAATTGGGCAGGTTTTATCATAAGTAATGTGTTTACCTCGGCAGTTGACGCAGCGAAACTTCGTAGTGTCGCAGTTGGAATGACTACCCCCACATTTCGGACAAACAGTCTTTTTTGAAGGGCAGCTGCGTACTAAATGCCCATATTTCCAACATCTCGAGCATTGCGATACTGGAAAAGTGTAGGGCTCAACCTTGAATCTACACCCATATCCATGAACATAAGACGGCAAAACTGCATTCTTAAAATCAAACCGAACTGTCTCACTATCGACCCATTCGCCTTCTTCTGTCAACCTCTTCAATCTTTTAACAGAAATTATTTTGCATTCAGCAGTAAAAGATTTCATTATTTCCTCCTCGGTTATGTCAACTTCCAAAAATTTTACTACGCCGTATGTCAGATCTACTTCATTCGTAAAGTGACAGCGGTATCCCATTTCCATAAATTTTTGGTTATTGATCAAGGATAAAGCCTCTTCTCTTTTATCAAAACATATAAAAACTTTGTAGGCATTTTTATATTTGATACTAGACGCATTGTTTATTCCTTCAGATTTGAAAAGTTTTGCAAGGCCTATTTGTTTCGGCAACATTTCATAAGATGTCAATGAAACTTCAAACTGATTGTTTATGGTGCGGTTGTTTATCTTATGAAAATTATTATTTTGCATACCTGTATATACTGAATTCTCCATCCGCATGTACTTACGTTTTCTTTGCACTACAGTATATCCGTCATTGTCTTCTTGTACTCGCTCATCGCTCCCTGGGTCAACAAATTGCCTCTTCCCAGGATTATTAGATAGAATCATCGAGACGGGCGACTTGAAACTGTTCCGCGAAACTACATTCTCTCGAATCTCCTCCTCACTCATATCAGAGAAAACACACTCGGAATCCACGGACGAAGGTCCAGGTTGGACCTCGTCCATTATTATTGGGAATTCGTATGGGTTAAATTAAGGAAAAAAAAACAAAATTGACGAAACAACGCACAATACGTGCACTCGCAAAGCTGTCACCGAAACGTCTGGAACGGCTGTTTTGACGGCACTTTTAATCCCTCTGCGGATTTTTGTATAGTTTGCGCCGCTTTAATTTGCTCTGTCAGTTTTTCTCCGAAAAGAAACTTATCTCTATATGTGTTAACCAAGGTTTCTTTGAGATCTGGTTTTACTGACGAAACGACGAATGTTCGTCGAGTTTTTGTGTCTTGAAAATGACTATCGCACAATAGACGGCAGGCATCGCTAAGGGGCTTCAAGACTTTTTCAGGCGCTTCTTTCGCAATCAACGATTCAGTTGCCTGGGCAAGAGCAGCAAGAGCTGTTCCAATTTGTTGTTGTTTTTGTTTTAAACTCTGATCTCTCTTCTCCATAAAATCAGTGAGTGCTACCTTAACTTCGGGATTTAGCACTGGTGCTAGAAGCAAGTCACAGTTTCCAGGGACTAGGTATTCCTGTTGTATTTTGTCCTTTGACTCCTTCGCTAATCCCTTAGATAGTACTTCTTGCCATCGTGATGCGATCGCTTGGTGAATATTTTGTCCAAGGGAAGTTTGGATTTTTGGGGCCTCGCCCAATAAATTCAATATTCCTTCATCAAGCTCTATCCGTGAGGGTTCTAGATCTTCCGATTCGATATTGTTTGACGCAACATTTTAATGGACTATTGTCTGCTCGAATACCGGCAAAGTTGACGGGCCTGGGAGCGGCTCGTCCCGCCATGATGGGCCTGGCAGCGGCTCTTCTTCAGTTGCTGATGCCCGCGGAATGGGTGATTGTGAGCGTGGTGTGCGAGCTTCACTCTGACCAGTGCCTGGAAACAGTTCATGATTAGAATTTCTGGTTTACAGAAATAGATCTGATGGAGAAAACTCTCATCACTAATCATAGAGTAACGGATAGGTTCGATTAGAATTCTTGGTAAACAAGAATAGATCTGAAGGAGAACCAAAATGGAATCTCACATCACTAATCAATATGTTATTTCTATATAGATTATATTTTTACGATTAGAATTTCCGGTAAACAGAAATAGATCTGAAGGAGACAGTCTGAAAGACAGCTCTCATCACTAATCGGCCACAATAACCTATTTTGCCATTTAGACAAAATAATATTGCGTACTAGGTCAGAAATAATCATTTTATAAGTACTCACGTGGTAATTCATCTTCGGAAGAAGATGATAAAACCCTTATCCTTCGAAGACGGGGCTGTAGCTGCTCCTCTAACTTCCTTATTTTCTGACGTATTTTTTCGTCCTTATCCCTGCACTTCCTTTTGTGGCCTCCCATAGCTTCACTTATTACTTTATAAAGTAAATTAAACAGAAAGCGCAGATACGTGCGAAGGCTTGAGCACGAGAACACGTAATGACAAGAAAGTCGGAGCGCAGGTAAGCAGGTAGAGATATAACGACCCTACAACGTCACGAACGGTAGAGCCAATAAGAGGGCAGCACGGTACCTTAGAGTCAATACAGGGTCTGCTAAGTCAAAATAGCAACTAGATTTCTTAATAAAATAATAACTTTGAAATATCGTGTGCAAGGCTAGTACTAGGAAACGCTACTACAACATGTTAAACCTCAAAATCGCTAAGAATGAAGCTGTGATACATAATTTATACTATAACCTACTATAATATTATAAAGAGGATATATTTGTATCTTTGGATTGAATAGCCCCGAAGCTATAGGACCGATTTGAAAAAATATTTCACCTGTAGAATTCTACACTATCCCTGATAAAATAGCCTACTTTTATTATAACATTTTCAAATAAATTAGGAATCTAACTTCAATAACGTAACCCAACGTATGTAAAAAGTTATAATGTTTGAAATTTTCGTTAAGATCGAAGCCAGGGCAAACCGCTAGTTTGATAACAAAAGTCATATGAATGAGCATACTACGAATTACCAAAGTCATAGGAGTCAACAAAGTTAGAGATCTCAAGATTAACACCGAGCTAAGTTTATGCATAGGTTAACTTAGAAATGCGCGAAACCAGAACTTTACCGTGAAAATCGTGAAATGCAACTTCGCAGGGGGAAACAATAAAATTCACGGGTGGCGGTCACAGTCGCACGGGGTCTTCGATAGCAGCGATAAATTTGGCGTTAAGCCGACCAAACCTAGATACTTCCGCAGTCTGATTCACTAAAAATTGCTGTCGTGTTTTTATCTCATGAAAAATGGCCAAATGGCTCTTCAAGTCATCACATGAATTCCCGTATATTCACAAAAACAAAATCACAACTAAAACTAATCTTAATACCTATTGCCTTATCGCCAATGCGGCCATGAATTATTCTATTATCTTAAAGGCGTTGGGGTATATTATTAAACCTTATAAAATTATTATAAAGTCGAAAAAATTCAATTCAATAACATTATTGGCAGAAAACAATGGTCCATAGCATTGAAGTACTATAAGTACTTACACCTCACTGGTTCATAGCCATATTTACTAATATGATGCTGATTTTTGATACAATGTGTGCATTTGTTCCCGAATTCCTTAAATTTATAAATGATAATTCATCGAACAGAATAATACAAATTATTATTCTATATTAATATCATGCTAAGTATATTTAGTCATATTTCATCTAGTCTCTATAACAAAAGCTTGGCTTAGCGGGCTAGATGATGCTGTGTGTGTGGATTTTCTAGGATTATTAATTTGATTATAAGGTATTTACAAGCCTATCCTTTTTTAATCGCCGTTATTTAGGCCTCAGAATATTTATTTCTTATTGACTACTAGCGGTCCGCCCCGGCTTCGCACGGGTATTTAACAAAATTTAAATTAAACAATTAAAGAGCCCTAATTTTTTTGAAAATATCCTATAGCCTATGTTCATCACGGAAAAGATAGGTCTAATAGTGAAAGAATTTTTCAAATCGGTTCATTAGTTTCGGAGCCCATTCAATTCAAAAAAGCAAACATACAAACAATCAAATCTTACCTGTTTATAATATTAGTATAGATCACGACAGCAATCCTTAGTGAATCAGGGTACGATCTTCGACTGTGCACTTTTGTGAACCGCACTTGAGCTATGGCTACGACCATTGTAAGGTATTTTGAGATAGCAGGGCATATAAACCACCTAAGATTAAAGATCGATACCTTAACTGTTATACTATGAGATATCTTGTTTTTTCATGAAATATTTATAAAGCAAAAACTCATTTACTAGAGAATGTACGTGTCTTTTAGCAAGCATCTCTCCAAGTTGCATAACAATCGGTACATGAACTTTATATATGTATTTTTTAGTATTTACACTAATATCAATTTCCTTAAAAATCTAAGCCAGAGCCACTGGGCAGAATGCCCTGAATACTGACAGCATTGCCACAAACTTTTCATAGGGTCCACAGGTGATTGGCCCTGTGGACCCTATGAAAAGTTTTTTATGTATAAATAAAGGACGAAAGTAGGCCGTGTGGTGCCGGCATAGAATTTCACCACCCCAACTCTTCCCGTGGGTGTCGTAAGAGGCGACTAAGGGAAACACACCGGCGGGCGGGCAGCAGCGCCTTCTGCAGAACAACTAAACCGAACTGCGATCCCCAACCCGCATGCCCAGCGTGGGGATTATGGGCAATAACCCCCACATAATGATGCCATCTATGGCGCTCATTAGGGGAGGCCTATGTCCAGCAGTGGACTATTATAGGCTGGTGATGTTGATGTTGATGTTGAAAGGACGAAAACGTATAACAAAAAGAATTGGAAAGTCCAAGCCTAGAAGCCTCGTCGATCGTAAGGTCTATTAAAATTCAGGATTTCGTGCCCCAATTGCAACGCCAATACCCTGAGTCCACAAATCCGGCCCTGACTCTATATACCCCGGGGGGTAACCGAACTAGTCACGACTAAAACAATGAACAAATTAATGGTTGCAGGAGGAACGCCTGAAGACATTACTTGTTGTGCGTCGTATAACAATGCTATGCAGATACCTAGATTCGCCTTTGATTAAACGTAAACACAGGTATTTTCAAAATAGGCAAATAAAGGTCTTCTCTGACAGATTTGTATGAAAATTAAAACATCGATAAATGCAAGATAAACTGTCAGTTTACCTTCACAAATCATTCTAAACAGGAGCTTGTGAATGCGATGTCCCTCAAAGCTAGTTTTTGCTTTAGTAACTCAAGTACTAAAACCTACAGCTGGGACCTAGTTAACCTAGTGCCGGGACATTATTTTGTACGGCATTCGTTATAGTTGACAGAGGTGGACAAAGGTTTGTTTTCTGGTAATAAATAACGCGTTTTTACCGTCAACAGCCCGTAACTATCCACAGATCGTACTAGTTTAGACATAAAGGAATGAATTCGTAAATTAAAAACGGAAACATTCGAATTTCGAATGTACATGACTCCCACAGAAGTACAATCGAGTTCATTATAAACATCACGTATTGTACGCAAGCCAGGCAGACTGCGGGAAGCCGACTCCCAGCGGTAATGTATTTCAATTCCCCGTCTATTCCGGATACCGAATTCCCATTAACCATTGCAACATTTTCTTTTCGACTTAATTGTACAGTTTACAATTTATTCGAGACAGGGTTTCGTTTTAATGTCTAACCATTTGTAGGCAGTTTTAATGACTCACAAAATTAGTGTCGAGAAAATTGGACTTTTTACCGCTGACCCTAAACTGAATTATGTCATGGAGATGTCCTATTTGTTCCCAGAATTTGTTGGAGTTGGAGTAGTAAGTAGTATGGTATGCAGTAGTAAGTAGTATGGCATGCAGTAGTAAGTAGTATGGCATGCAGTAGTAAGTAGTATGGCATGCAGAGTAAGTAGTATGGCATGCAGTAGTAAGTAGTATGGCATGAAGTAGTAAGTAGTATGGCATGGAGTAGTAAGTAGTATGTTAAGTTGGATTTTTACCTACCTACCATGAGGAATTAAGTATAACGGTAACTTAGGTTTTAAAATAAAAGAAATTTTGAGCAATGCATCATAATACGGTTGGTACCATGGTTAACATCAAATAACATTTTATTTTTGAGGAACATTCTGGTACAATCAATTTGAGCACAGTAAAAGGCACAATTTTCTACCTCACCTTCCAAAATACATTATCGAAAAAGCGCAAATAAACAAAACAGAAAAGTGTACTGTCACCGCCAGTAAATTGTGGCAAGAAAACCGCACAAATATCCTTCGTGAAAATGGGTCGCTTTCCAATTGACAACGTATGATTAATGCTTTCAGAAACTTCGCATAAATCATAAGGATGTTGTGGTATCAAATCTGAAGATATAAATGTATTTCAATGATTTATGAAGGTACAAAACAGGGCTGTTAGGATTTTTATTAGGTAGGTATGAAAGTATATTTTTTCAGATTTCATTGTCGTTATCTATCGGCCTAAACAAAAATGTATAAAGCTAGAAAATCCTGCGTTATAGTTATAGCCTTGTATTGGATGTTATGAAAAAAACTCGTACAAAGCGAAAATGATTTAAGAGCTGCGGACTTAGTTACTTAGTCAAATAACTAATTGCTCTTTAAGGCCTTTTATCGGAATAAGAATAATTAGAAATATAATCACAACTAGCGGTCCGCCCGGCTTCGCACGGGTATTCAACTAATTTTAAATTTTTCATGCGGTTCCCTAACTTTTTAAAATAATCTACAGCCTATTTTCATCCGGGAAAATTTAGGATCTTAATGGAGAAATAATTTTCAAATCCGTTCAGTATTTTCGGAGCCTATTCAATTCAAACAATTAAATAAATAATAAATAATTCCGGACAATCTACACAGCATCATCTGGCCCCAAGCTAAGCAGAGCTTGTGTTATGGCACAGGCCAGTTTATATAAACTGGTCTGTGGTTATGGGTACTAGATGACTGATATATGTACATAATACAATATTATTACATAGACAGATATTTTTTACTATACATAGAAAACAACCAGAACACCCTGAATAAATATGTATCTGCAGTTCGTACAAATATTTGTCCGGTGGCGGGAATCGAACCCGCAACCTCCTGCGTCACAGGCGGACCTTCGCTCACCGCGCCACAGAGGTCGTCAATCAAATCTTTCCTATTTAGTATAGATAAGCGAAAAACGCATTGTCAACATTCAGATTACCATCCCACAGTAGTCAAACTGACGAAAACTTCTTTACCCATTGTCAGCACCGATGTTTCCCAACGTGATAAATGGGACACAGGAGCAGTGCGGTCGTGTTATTGGATTGATCCGACTACAAAGGTCCAATTACGTCGGGATGGCACGAACTACAAGGTCAATCACTAATAACGACAGTTACGAACAAAACAGAGATACAATGGTGTGTTATACAGGGTTCCTCAATGTATGGATCGACAACGTGCGTTGATATTGGTGGGTCGTGCCAAACATCCGCCAGACAGACAAAACCCACCCAAACGTTTTGTTTGTCCCAAAAAGTTTAAGAAGCCCTGTTTTAAGCTTTTACCAACGGGTTAGAAGCTTTAGGACTACATCTCTATACGACTAGACAGCAGGTATGACTATTATCTATACTAATATTATAAAGAGGAAAGATTTGATTGTTTGTTTGTTTGTATGTTTGTTTGTTTGTTTGTATGTTTGTTTGTTTGTTTGTTTGTTGTAGTTGAATAGGCTCCGAAACTACTGAACCGAGTTAAAAAATTCTTTCACCATTAGAATCCTTAATTTTCCGTGATGAACATAGGCTATATAATATTTTCAAAAAAGTTAGGGATCCGCATGAAAAATTCAATAATTGAACCGTGGGCTGTATATTCAACCTCTTTTTCTATTATGGCGCGTCAGAATAGAAAAAGAGGTTGTATAGCGCACGGTGCTTGCTTTTTCTCTATGGCCAGTGTCAGTTTTGAATGTCAAAAACCCCAATGCTGTTAAAAAAAGTAAAGATCCGTATGAAAACTGTAAAACCCATCGTTTTAGTGTGTATAATTTCTGAAATTTTTGTTTAATACCCGTGCGAAGCCGGGGCGGGCCGCTAGTGTTCATATAAAACAAATCGGAAATCGATTAGTGATTGCTTTCGATGAAATACATGCGTGGTAGGTGATGCTTTGTGGATGGTCCAGCGTTATTCGTTTATTTTGTTTGGTTGCATTAATTTTAAATAAAAAGTTATGTCATGTGTATTTGTATGTTATAATTATTAATACAAGCATAGTGCACAGATCCCCATGTCAAGTCCAACGATCCTATCCATCCGCGGTTGTCTGGTAAAGATCGCTCTTGAGCGATATGACCGCCAATGGTCACAAATATTGTTATTTTTATTTTGTTTATTGATTGTTTTTTTAAGTGTGCAATAAATAATTTTCTATCTATCTATGTGATGTAATACATACACTCGAACAAACTTCTCATAGGGATTCATTATTACCTAACTGAAGAGCAATGTCATACATAAACAAGCGATGCCAGTATTGAAATTAAACCTGGGATCTCTGTCAATAAAACCTTGTATTGAACAATAAACCGATCTCAATGTTTAAAAATTTAATAATAAACGCTCACGGAACATAGAAGCTATTACATACAGTACATAAATGCGATAAATTTCTCTACAAGTTTTGAAGGTGCCCTACAAATAATACGCTCTTTGTGCGACCACCTCAGAACGATCCATTGTTTATTGTTTGTGAGGAATTCATTCACTTGTGCGAAATGAAGACTGCAATATTACGTCGATTTATCATACACCTTTGTCTTTGGAACAATACTCGAGGAAAAGGACCAAGGGGCTGCGTGGAGCACCAAAAACCCTGGTGAAGGCTCACCAGGGTTTCGCATAGCGATTGCTGTCGAGTTTGCTTGTACAATTTTTCTACAATCGCGAAAGATGCCATGATGTAGGACAAGAAAAGTTCTAGAAGATGTTCCCTTTTTTTAATTTATAGGTTTATCATTGCGAAGACTGGCAGACACAATACGAACAAAATCGTAGAAAGTTTGGTTGCGATGCCAATAATAGGTAAAATCCAGCCAGCTTATATTAAGGACTTTTGAAATTAAATCAAATGTCAGTGTTATTATACATCGAAGTATTTTCTAAAGATGAGTTTTTTCTAAGAAAAGGTTTTACCCTCGTATATACTAGAATATCATGTAATACCTGGGTAAAACCTTTGTCAACAAAGAAAACTCAATCAAATAACCAAATCAGAACTTTAATTTACAATTGAAACTATTGCGCTAACTGCAGACTGTTGCAAACAATCTACAGGTAGCTCAACTGAACAAAGCTTTAAAAATGACCGCAATAACAATTTGCGGCGGTAGCGATACCTATAGGAACCGACCCTTCCAACACAACCCGTTGATTGCGTGAAAATAGAGTAACTAAGGGATGAAAAAGGTATGAAAGTAAAGTAACTAAGGAAATCCGCCAGAGGAAGCCAGCAGCGTCCTACTGTGTATATTTAACCTTTCGTGTACCAGGTGACTAAATCTCGCCATACTAAATAAATAAATAAATAAATAAATAAATAAATACTAGGCGGGGTCTGAGAAACCAATAAACAAAAGTGAAATAATATGAGCCGATATATACACTCGAGAGCAATGAATCCGGGTCACTCAAAGAAAAAAAAATCTCGGGAAGTAAGAATGCTAGGTTAATGCAACTAAGGGTTACTTTCCGAGAGTGTATACTTTATGACAACAAATCAATTATAACCTTGATAGGTTCGAGTAAAACATGTACTTATTTAGGAGTTTTAATAGACTTAAATTAAATAAAAACTAATCCACAATTTTTCGCAAGCTTACCTATGAACTGTTAATAGGTCTTTTCTTAGGGACTTAATGTTAATGTTATGTGACATAAGTGGGAATATCAGTACTTGCATATTTTATATAACTAAAAGTATGTTATCAAACAAGTTCATGCGAGGAGGCTTCCGGCGATTGGGACCGCTAGGAAAGGGACCGCGGTCCCTTTCGCCGGATTGATTTAATTTTATTATTTTTCTGACCTTCAAGTTCAAAGTATTACGATTTTTCAAAAACTGGGGTATGTCAAAACTCACCTCGTAGTCGGAAGGTTAACAACCTCCAACAATCCACACCGCATCAACTAGCCCCAAGTGTTGATGTATTGTGGGTACTAGATGATTTAATTATATGTATTAGACATAATTATGTGCTTTTGTCATAAAATGTGTGTTGTACAACCATTTTTCTCAGGACGGAAATGAAACCCGCAACCTCTTGCGTCGCAGCCGTATCTTTCCCCAACGAGTCACAGAGGTCGTGCTATAAACAAACGTGACTAATCTAGATCTTTCATTTATTGAATCAGATAACACCTTAATCGGTGTTGCAAGGTATGGAAACTGCGGTAAACGTTTGAATAACAACTAAGTACATATACCTACATAGAGTTGTTAATTAAACGTACCTGACATCGGTACTGATAGGATGTTGTACCTACAAAAGTGAAGTCAATATTAAAATGTTATAAACTGCGAGTAAATTTTTATTAAAATTTGACATTAATGTGACATTCTATGTCACATTCATGTGACATAGAACAAAGTGAACAAACCTTTTAATTATTTATTTATTTAACACTCCCAACAAAAAAAAAACCATATGACAAGAAAAATAACAGAGTAAGTACCTAATGTTTTTTTAATTAAAATGTGACAGTAGCTAATTTTATGGGTTAACTAAGCATAAGTAGACAGAATGTAAAGACAAAAGATAAAATAAAATATAGGGAATAAATAAAAATAAAGTTAGGTACTCAATCAAGTTATCATAGAAAATCGACCACTTTTTAACCCGGAAAATACGAACCTAACTGAAAGGAAATACTAGTTCTAGATAAAACAAGATTACTCGAATAATAACATCAATAGTGTGTCTAACAAGATCAGGCAGCTACAAGGCCAGCAAGGGTCAATTACTAATCAGCTCAAGAAGCGCCTGACATCTAATGAATAATTACGCCAATTCCACTTGACCATTATAATTATCTTGAACCCTTCTGGGCAATTAACAAATCGCATGACAAAATGGCGGCCGTGAAAACTAGTTTTATAAAATCAAAGATATTACTGCAGATTTATATAATTTTATTCACACACTTGTCTTATAGTTAGAGCTATTTTCAGTGCCAAGTCTGGAGACCGAATGCCCGACCTCTCGTGTTTCTCCCTCCAAGAAAAAGCAGCCATTGCTATGACGTCACCTAACCACAAACAAGACTGCCGACCAATCCAAAGCCGGCAGAGACAACATAGACGAAACACGAGAAGTCGTTCAGTGTCTACAGAACTAATACAGAATGACATAAGGCTTAAAATTACATAAAAACATACTGGACAAATGACATAAATTGTCAACTTAATTTAAACGAATAAGGAAATCATTACACTCGGCCATCCGTCATCATGCTATCTCCTGATGCATGATTACGATTCCAAAAAAAAATACTTATACAACTACTTATCTGATTGCATTCTAAATATATCTTATTCAATACTATTAACATCTTGAGACTTACAAAATTTTTAAATCAAATATATACTACCTAATATGCTTACTTATCAACATTATATAATTTTATACATCTAGAGTTTTAAGTCTTAATCAAAGAAATCATTACACTTGGCATAATTTTAATACATTATAACCTACATAAATTAGATACAATTAAATATAGCTGTCTCATGATGATACATTATTCTCCTCCTCTGCATCACTATCAGATGATGACCCACTTTTATCTGAAGGCATTACATTATCGATCAGGGGAGAATTGATATTTATCCAAGGTTGGATGCGATCATGTGCAACTACACTTTCATACTTGTTCTTACGCTTACTAAATCCTGGAATTTCCGCTATTCTGTATCTATCATTACCTAAAACCTCTGTAATCTTAAATGGACCTATAAATTTTGACAAAAGCTTCGTACTTTTCCCTTTGTTACTGAAATTGGTTCTAGTTAACTTTATTAAATCACCTACATTATATGTACGAGCCAATGTTCTACCGGAATCGAAATAACTTTTTTGTTTTGCCTGACAGGCTTGGATGTTAGCGCTAGCTTCGTTCCTTATATTAAGGAGTGATTCGGGCTCATTATCAATGCCGATATCTAGCTTATTTGATAAACTATCCCTCAATCTTACACCAAACAATAACTCAGTAGCAGTTTTCTGAGTGGAGGCGCTAACAGCGTTATTAATACCCCACTGAATTTTACCAAGGCACATGTCCCAACAGCGTTCATCGTTACCACTGTTATGCTTAGCTAGAGCTTGCAAGATGGTTTGATTGTAACGCTCAGCTTGACCATTTGCTCTGGGACACGCGACTGCGTTGAGTACATGTTTAATACCATGGTTACTACAAAAGCGCTTAAAAGCAAATGACGTAAAAGATGTACCTCGATCTGATATTATTCGCGATGGTAAGCCAAAATCATAAAATATATTAATAAGTGCTTTCACCGTTGTCTTGGTTTTTGTGTCCCTTACTGCCTTTGCAAATAAATACTTGGTAAACCCATCTACAATCGTAAGTATGTAGGAATTCCCGTTTTTACTTTTTACAAAAGGTCCAAGGTGGTCAATATGTATTGTATGAAAAGGTATACTCACTTTTTCAATAGGATATAGCTGCCCAGTTTTATGCTTTGAAGAAGCATCCTTGTTATAAGCGCATTGAATGCATGATTTAACATACTTTTTAACGAACCGCCGTAGCTTAGGAAACCAGAATCCCTTTTGAATCCTCTCAGTCGTCTTGGCAATTCCAAGATGTCCTACCTCATCATGATTAGACCTACATATTTGCCATCGCGCATCACGCGGAACGACTATGCACAAATCTTCACCTACGCGTCTGTAAACCCTATGATTTTTGATCACATAATTTTTCCTAATATCTTTTGCTTCTTCGTCGGTATCTGGTTTCAAAATTTTAACTATGCGAGTTATATTGGGATCAGATAATTGTAAGGTAAGTAACCAATCATTGGCCTCAATGCTATATACTGCAAGGGCGGATTCATCTTCGGATTCAGGGTTGACAGTGGCATTACGACTTAGGGCGTCGACGTGCGCCATACGTGTACCAGGACGATATTCTATGCTGAATGTATACTCACTGATCTGCAGCCACCACCGTGCAATGCGGGGTACCAGATCGCGCTTAGTGAGAGTAGTTCTAAGGGCATGGCAATCTGTGACTACCTTAAAATTCAGACCTAACAAGTATACCCTAAATTTTTTTAAGGAACACACAATTGCCAATGTTTCGAGTTCATATGAATGCAGGTGACGTTCCTCAGGGGTAGTCTGTCTACTAAAATAAGCAACTGGCTTTAGATTTCGAGGACTATCCTGCCATTGCATCAAAATACCTCCGATACCTAGAGAACTGGCATCTGTATGTAGCTCGGTTTCGAACTTAGGGTTGTACAAAGCAAGAGTAGGTCTGCTCATAAGATTTTCTCTCAGTAATGAGAATGCCCGTGACTCTACCTCTGACCAACGATACTCTACCCCTTTTTTTAATAAATTGGTTAAGGGTCTAGCAATTTCACCAAAATTTCTGACAAACTTCCTAAAGTACCCCGCTAAGCCTAAAAATTGGCGGACTTCGTGTACATTGCGCGGAATAGGAAAATCTCTAACAGCTATAATCTTGCCTTCACTAGGTCTTATGCCTGCGGAAGATATTTCATAACCAAGATAAGTTATAGAATTATCAAAAAATCTACATTTAGCTAGCTTTAAAGTAAGTCCGTTTTCTCTCAAAAGTTTTAAAATATCCTCTAACCTCTTGAAACCATCATGCAAATCTACGGATGGTATAAGAATGTCGTCTAAGTAGGCTAAAGCTGACTCAAACCGTTTTGAACCTAGCATACTATTTATAAGCCGTTGGAACACCGCTGGAGCGTTGGCAAGTCCGAAAGGGACTCTTTTAAATTGGTAGTGTCCGTCGGGGGTCACAAAAGCTGTGAGAGGTTGGCTTGCTTCCGCCATGGGGATCTGGTAATATCCCGACGCCAAGTCTAAAGAGGTGAAGTATCTATTGCCACTGAGATTCGTTAATTGATCGTCAATTAAGGGTAAAGGGAAACAGTCCTTCCTAGTCTTATTATTCAGTGCTCTAAAATCGACACACAAGCGTTGCTCACCTGTTTTTTTTTTTACAAGTAATATAGGACTAGCATAATTTGATTTACTTTCTACTATGATATCATTTCGCAGTAGGTCATCAATAATGTCGCGTACCTGCTCTCTTTCAGAATGAGAGAGACGATAGGGTCGATATACTACCGGCTTGTCATCTAATAGATCTATATTCATTTCTACGGAGTTAGTGCAACCAATTTCACTTAAATTGTTCGCAAAACAATCTCTATAAGAGCACAATAGTTTATGTAGCCTATCCAAAGTGTTGTCATCAATGTCGGGCCCCACTTTTATATCAGATTTTTCTATCGGTTCAAATTTCGAAATATCCCGTGTGATTCTATTTGTGTGAAAAACCTTTTTTTCTACAAAAGGTATGGCCCGAGCAATTAAAGTTTTCTCCGGCAAAGTCAACTTCCTACCCGACAAATTAGTCAAAACTAAATGACACCTACCCTCGCTGACATGATAGGCACCCTGATGCAAATAATATTCCTTGCCTGGCTCGCTACTACTGTATCCTTCTACGTAGACATCCCCTGAGTAACAACTATCCTGCGTAGTGACCTCTATAAGTCCTGATAAAGGTACTTCAGTACTAATAGGTATGACCATTTTCAGAATATGCTCACTATTTTCATGTTCATGGAAATTAGGACTTCTATAAAAATAAAGTTTACTACTATCCTTATAAACAGTCACCGACGGAATTTCAGTGAAATTTTGCCCTATAAGCAATGCCGTAGGCATAAAACTGTCGTTTACTACCAGAACCTCAACGAAAGCCTCAACATCATCCACCCTAAGGTTCACAAACGTCCTAAAGAGAGGAGTTACTGTAGAGTTACCAAAACCTTTGATAATTGGGAGTTGTGTGTAAACTTTCTCCAAGTTCAGGTTTCTAGTATCGGATTCCCGCATTAAGCTACACTCGCTGCCAAAGTCAATATATGCCCTAAATGATTGTTGGTTGACTTCGATTGACTTATGAAACTTTTCGTTAACATCATTAGTAGTAGATATGTTCAGAGTCTTACGCTCCTCAGTGATTTTATTCTTGGGAACGGAGCGAGATGCCAAAGGCGGAAGCTTACAGTTCTCGTTATCATGACCTACCCTTTCGCATTTTTTGCACTTTATTAGTGGTTTAGTGCACTTTTGGTAAGAATGTCCCTTTGTACGACAGTTAAAACAAATTACGGAATTGCTACCAGATGTTGACGGCGTGTCTCCTGAACGAGGAAGTACATCACCGCTGCGTTTTCTACTGTTGGATAAATATTCGGACATGCGTTGAGAGCTGAGGAAACTTAACAATTGTTCCGGTTCCTCACATTGTAGAGCCTGTGCACCATTCCTAATAGACTTGTCAAGAATACCATGGACTATACAGCCTACAGCCTTTTTACCTACAATTTCACACCTATTAAGGAGTATAAGCTTATCGTAGAAATATTCGGTAAGATTTTCATTATTTCTAGTAGTACGAGCTAACATTTCCTCCAAAAGTCGACCATAATTTTGCTCATTGGGAAAAGATTTTTTTAATTTAGCTTCCCATTCTGCCCATGTGAACACTACGCTTGGAAGGGCTTCGAACCACTTCTTAGCAAGACCCGTGAGTTTTTGTAAAGCAAAATGTATGGTCTGCTTTTGGTCCCACTCGTAAATAGCGGCACACTCGTTAACTTTCCTAATCCAGCTGCCAATATTTTGTGCTTTGCTCGAAGGGTCGAATTCTGGGACTACGTTGCTTAAATTATTGTTACTAAGCCTAGTACGTGTACTGAGATCTGGATTTGGTTGATTATTACTTAGAAGCTTTAAAACCTCCCTCGTCGACCAGCTTTCTGACGAATTTCGCTTCCTCTTCCTTCCTCTCCTTGGTTTGTCCGACGATTCGGAGCTTGATGAAGAAGAGCTCGAGGTAGACCTGCGCCTTCGCTTTTTTGCATGCCGCCTCCTCGCACGTTTGGTCTTCGGTTTTCTTTTACGATGAGAACGCTTGCTGGAGGGGACAACTGGTTGTTCCTCGTCGGGAGTGTAGGCGCTATCAGACTCCATTACCTCGCAAAAGAATACAATAAATTCGTATCAATTTATTGTTAGCAGTCAAACTAACAATCGGATGTACAAATAAGATCATATTGGAAATGATAATTCAGAATATATTATCAAAATTTAAGAATGCTAAATTTCATTGATCTCATGTAATAAAATTTAAATTTAGTAAATATTTTAAAGAAATATTTTTAAGAAAATTAAAAATGAATAACCAAATTAGAACTAGTATTTACAATTGAAACTTTTGAGCTAACTGCAGACTGTTCTAAACGCTGATCAGGTAGCCAGTTAAAAGTGTACCCAAGATGCTGATTGGATTGCCTCGCTGTATGGCAATGCTGATCTGCTGCGCCAGATACTGACCAGCTACCGAGTCATGTGTCGAAGGAACTAAATAAATTTACAGCCTTTTGAATTTGCAGCCCATAAAATTATGACATACGTAGCTACCTACAAGTCCTACCTTCGATCTCTTTAGGCATACATAACCTCTTAAAAAAAAAACATATACCTTTTAATATCATGACGTACATAGCCACCTAAAGGTCCTCTGATTAGCTCCATATAGGCGTACATAGCCCTTGTAATATTGTGACGTACATAGCCACCTAAAGGTCCTATGTTTAGATCTCTATAGGCGTACATAGCCTCTTAAAGACATATCCCTTGTAATTTTGTGACGTACATAGCCACCTACAGGTCCTACGTTTAGCTCTCTATAGGCGTACATAGCCTCTTAAAAACATAGCCCTTGTAATATTGTGACGTACATAGCCACCTACAGGTCCTACGTTTAGCTATCTATAGGCGTACATAGCCTCTTAAAAACATAGCTCTTGTAATATTGTGACGTACATAGCCACCTACAGGTCCTACGTTTAGCTCTCTATAGGCATACATAGCCTCTTAAAAACATAGCCCAAAAATCTCTGCACAATACTTACTCCTTGAAACATTCGTACCAAAACAAGTACAAGCTGCATAAATATAAAAAGGTAGCTAGCCCGGTCAGGTATTTTCTTAAAACTCTGTGGAAATATTTTTACTGGATAGGGATTGACAAATAAACTTATAGTATAGCAGTCCGTGAAATGCTTAACACAAGTCTGGATAGGCTCGGTGTAATACCGACCAGACATGCAAACACCCCACGAAATGTCTTACACTACTAAAGGAACCAATATTTATTTGAAATGCAGATTCCGGCTACCGACCAATTCCGCACGAAGGAGTCGTCACGAACGGATAGTCTCGGCTTAGTACCGACCGTTACGTGTTAATCTCCATTCGAACATAAATTGCAGGTAGACTAGGAAACTGCACTGCAATACTTTCTATAGAATTATAATAACTCTGTCCAGTAAAACGTTAATAAGAATAACAAATACCCTCCCTTCACCATTTCAAAACTAAGCCGTTATCGCGACCGGATAGTCTCGGCTTTGTGCCGACCGTTTCGCGAATATAACAACTCAATTTCGAAAAGCAAAGTGGAAAATTCATATATATATTTTATTACTGTGATTATACCTGACCTGACCAATGCGCCAAAATATGAACAGTATGTTTTTAAGAATAAAATAGTAGGTAAATTGTGCACTAAACTTACCTTTTATCCTTTACTCGGTTCAACCGCCACTTCTGAGATTTTATAAAATCAAAGATATTACTGCAGATTTATATAATTTTATTCACACACTTGTCTTATAGTTAGAGCTATTTTCAGTGCCAAGTCTGGAGACCGAATGCCCGACCTCTCGTGTTTCTCCCTCCAAGAAAAAGCAGCCATTGCTATGACGTCACCTAACCACAAACAAGACTGCCGACCAATCCAAAGCCGGCAGAGACAACATAGACGAAACACGAGAAGTCGTTCAGTGTCTACAGAACTAATACAGAATGACATAAGGCTTAAAATTACATAAAAACATACTGGACAAATGACATAAATTGTCAACTTAATTTAAACGAATAAGGAAATCATTACACTAGGTTATTGAAATCCGGCTCGAAGGAACACAATCAGTAAAAATATAAAAATTTCTTGATCTCTTTCTTTCATGCACTCATTGTATTTCTAATTTCTTATAATAAATCTAATTTAATACCTAAGTAAATCAAGAGATTTCGAGCTCTTTGAATTTTGAAAGCGACTAATGTTTCTTATGATGAACTCTGAAACTAAAAATAAAATAAAGCGTTTTATCATTTACCCGTGCGTCGTCGGACGGTAAGCAAAAACAGACACGAAAGAAATGGGTCACGATAAAGTAATTACCAACAAGCAAAAAATAAACAGATGGACCCACACGAAAGTTGTCCGAATATAACCAAAAGGGTCGACGTACTTTAAATTCGTGGTACTAAATTAATTGGCAAAGATAACATCGGATGCAGATGCAGACAAGCTGACTCACACTTTCAGTTTTACTTGGAAACCGTCGATAAACGTTTATAAAGCCTAGATTACCAAGGAACTTATTTAACCTACAGCTTAGCTCAAACTTTTAGCTAAGCTGTAGGAAACTAAGCGCAATCGGAGATTTCTTATATCACTGATTAATCTCATATCAGCCATAGGTAAAAGGGTTTTTAATAGGTAGGATAAGAAATAAATTACCAATCATTTAATTTATGAATTACATTAAATAAATAATGCTGGACAAATCACACAGTATTATCTGTCCCCAAGTTACGTAGAGCTTGTGTTATGGACCATAACTTATGGTACTAGATAACTGATAAAAATTATGATATACGAGTACATAAGTATATAGATATTTTTATTATACATAGAAAACCACCAGAACACCCTAAACAAATATTTGCAGATCGTACAAATTTTTATCGACAGTCGGGAATCGAACCCAGTCGCAGGCGGACCTTCGCCCACCGCGCCACTGATATTGTCAGTAACATCGTACTTTTGTAAATATATATTTTAACCTACAAAAACAGTACACATATGGATCTTTATGTATACTGTGCTACAAACTTCGTAGCCTGTTAAAAAATTATGCTATGCTAAACTGTCCCCACGTGCCAAGAAGGCTTAACTTAGGTAGGTTGCTCGCTTTCGTTGAGTGGTTTGCACTGTCGTGACTCGGTCATTACCGCTGGCCCACATCGCAAGGTACTCTACGTTTAGTACCGGAGCTTTACCTTCGTACCCTCGATATTCCTTTTAGTTTACCATAACCTAGTATTGTGTTATCTGTGCCATAACAAACACAAAGGAACGGTTCCTTTTCAAATTCCAAAATATCAGAAACAAAAGCCAAAAACCAATCACAAATTTAAAAATCAGTTTTCTTTCTGACAAACCGCAAAGTACTACCTCCAATAACTGGAGAGGTGCCTGACATTAAAATTCCGATGAACCTGTAAAGACTCACTTAAACATGCAGGGCTTACGGTGCCTTATGGAGACGTCTAAACTAGCTGTCCTAATCATCATTCAGCACATCAAGGAACAAACCAGTTGTATGTAAGTACTTGTGGACAACCTGAGCCAGCCCGCTTTTCCGCGTAGCCGTCCATCCGTCCGCCGAGCGCCGCCAGTCACCGGTGAAACGTCTGCGCGCACGAACGCTGCGCGAGCGCAGAACACGTGTCGCACTCGAAATTCGAATTTGAATAAACGTGACTCAAAAGCTAGTGTTGTGCCCGTTTGTGCTGGATCTATAGATACTTATTTGTATCGATTTGTGCCTGTGGAGTGATAATGATATAATGTAAATTGATTGATTGTGCGATACTGGTATGGTCACGGAGTTCACATTTTTACGGTAAGGAAATGTTGCAGTAACTTGTTGAATTGCTTTACCAAACAATAGCATTGTGTAATTGATGTAATTTACCGTATGCTGTAGTAGGCTGTAGGCTCACAATAGTCTGCATGTTGTGAATTATGTTCAGCTTAGTGTGTAATCTAGGATCTAACAATGTTTACAACAACAATGCCGAATGCAGATGCTCAACACAAACACAACCTCGTGCTTAGAATTTGAAGTTTACTGTTATTTCCATATTGTTCATGTACTTACCTAAGTCGATTGCATATTCATAATGTAGATAGTATATTTGAAATTATTCAGGCATTCTCTTGTGGTGCCCTTGTTGAAATTAACAGGCCTTATGATTAAGTTGCATAGTTAGTAAAAAATTCGCGCATTTCAAATGATTGTAACAAACAGCAGTACAGCATTACCAATGCTATTCAAACAAGGTTACGGTTTGCATACCTATGTAACACCTTAGGAAGGTCCTACTAGAGTAGGTTCGTTACCTTTAAATTAAAATACGTTCCATGTAATTTTAGCGGAGCTCCAGCTGTTATTTATTTAGGTTATTCTTTAACCTACCTGCTAACTAAGTACTTGTTCATGTTATCGATACATATTAAATGCAAACCGCATAACCGGCATAACAACTCCTTGCATTCCATAATGCGGTTACGACACTTCCTGGTACAGTTTTATAATGAACTATCTATAAACATGGGAAACTAAACGTGTTGCAAACCATTGTTGATGATTAGAGTCTTTGTCCCTGATTGTAGAAAATGCGTTCGAGACCTTTTGCAGGTTCAAACGATTAAAAAACAATTTAGAACTTGTATTTGCAATTAAAGAAAATTATCTAACTGCAGACTGTTGCAAACAATCTACAGGCAGTGGCGCAATGCAGCCAGTCTTAGGGACGTTTCCCACTGGTATTGATATATATCTATAAAGTATATTCTTATTACGGATCAATCACAGATCTAACGGTGATAGGTATGTAAGTACTAACAGAATGCCGAACAAGGACACAGATGTTTCCAGGCGGTCAATGCGACTTAGTCACAGTATTTTATAATTCGAGCATCAATATTCATTTATTCTGTCGCGACCTTGTAGATTTAATGTTTACCTTTGACATCGTTTGTTACATTTCTCAACCGGTATAAGAAATAATATTTAATTTACTTCTAAAATATATTTCAACAATGCCGTTTATAAAGTCGACGTACGAATACACGAAGATCCGGAAAACCTTCGGCAGAGAATGCTTGTTCCAGGATGTACCAGCTCAAATGTTGGATTCTATAGAGCCAAATAAAGCGCATCAGAGTCTATACATACTGCGGAATCCTGTAAATCGAGCTGTGCAAGCAACACTGCCGCAGTCACATCACGATGCGAACACAAAAATCGTGGTAAAATCTGAGGCATCCATGAACCACGTCGAAGGCGGCTGGCCCAAGGAAGTGCACGCTGACAGCGAGGACCACGTTACCCGCTATCGCCGACGAATTATGCACGAAGAAAATTATGCTAAATCCATCCAGAATTCCTACCCTACGTTGAAACACTGCATTGATCAAAACAATGCAATCGAATTGTATGAATCTTACTTCCATGGCATGAAAAATCAAGAACCCGTGGAGAATTACAGCATTCGTATTGCAAATGATTTCCGGGATAAAGCCCAAAGGCCTGTTTCTTGCATTGTTTGGACAAAAGAAACCAATTCCAAGTTAGCTGTTGCTTATAGCTTCAAAACTTTTGAGGCAGAGACTGGTATAAAAACTTTTAACGAATGTTATATATGGGATGTAAATGATCAAACGGAGCCTTTAGTGAAGCTGCAACCAGTGTGTTCATGCTGGCAGTTGGCGTGCTCGCCTGCGGATCCAGACATCCTCATCACGGGGCTCGAGAACGGTACGGTGAGCGTACACGATATAAGAGAAGGTACAAAAAGCGTTGCAAACAGCTCTATTTACAATTCTCATAGAGGCCCAGTAACTTCATTGCTTTACACTCATACTCGAATTAATTCTGAGTTCTTCACTGGTTCTACGGATGGCAATTGCCTTTGGTGGGATTGTCGAAATCTTAGCGAGCCCTCAGACAGTCTTCCAATGTCTATCAAAATATCTCCTCGAGAACAACCGCACCTAGGTAATGCTGAAGGTGTAAGCCGTTTAGAGTATGATAACGGCATGCCCACAAAATTTTTATGTGGTACTGAATCAGGGTTGGTTATAAACATCAACAGAATGGGGAAAACTCACTTTGAAAAGCTATATACGTACTGGAATGCTCACATCGGACCTGTGCGAGCTGTCAAAAGAAGCCCATGTACCTTCCGCATGTTTTTGACTTGCGGCGACAGCACTGTAAGGATTTGGAGCGAGGAAGTTCGATCTGCTCCTATTATAGTCAATAATCCTTACCGCTATGAGGTAATGGATGCCATATGGGCACCTTTACGCTATTCTTGCTACATGTCTATTTGCGCTGGAGGGTTTTTTTACTACTGGGATATTTTACGGAAGTGCAAAGAGCCTATTGCAACGCTGCAGATTTCAAAAAATGCATTAACATTTCTATGTCCACACTCAGAAGGGCATTCCGTTGCCATCGGAGATAGTAAGGGAGTTCTCCATCTCGTGCAGTTGTCGGAAAATATGGTTGAACCTGGGAATCGAGACAAAGCGCTTGTATCCCAAATATATGAGCGTCAGACTCATCGAGAACATAATCTAGAAACCCGCTTAAAAGAAATTCGACTAAAAATTAAAAATAATAAAGAAGCTACGAGAGCTGGAGCTGAAGAGATTTCTGAGGAAATCCAAGAAGAGGAAGAACCAGAAGTAGCGGCTGAGGCAGAATACTTTCGAATAGTTAATGAAGAGTTACGTAACATGAAAAACACAACATCAACCGCTTCTCTCCATTATTAAACCAATTCCTCAGTGTTCAGTGTGGATAAATATTTCATAAAAATCTTTAGAGAAAATAAAATATCAATCGTCCAATAAAGTGCATTGTATTGATTCTACAAACAGTATCTACGCTTCAAAAGGCATCCCGGATGTTGTGCTCCGAGAAGCCCGCATGTCTCCTCATTGAGGGGCTTGCGAGGCCGTGACCGGCGATTTATCTCACAAAACGACAATTCTAACATGGGCTGCCAGAATCCAATTTCGATCCCATTTTGTGGAGTATCTGAGAGATGGGAAGGTCCAGAGTGGGCCGGTTTGAGTGGTGGCGTAAATTACTGCGAGCGCTGTGAACACAAAATGTGCGTCACCGGCAACTTTCACCTCGGATATACTTACCTCTGCCTACGACGTCAGCGGCAACGCAGACGGCAATGCCCTTTCCGATTAGCATGATTATTATAATGGGCAGGTGATTATTATTACTTATAATTTATATAATTGATATGTTTAGCTAACGTATTAACGTAAGTTTAGGTACTTTCACAACATTCAGAATGTATATACCTAGAACTTTTCCGTCTACAAAATTTTAGAAAATGAAATCAGACTAGTTGAGTAAAATTATTATTTTAATTTGATGGTTGTCAATTATAACATGATGGTTGTCAATTGAACATTATAATATAACGTAGAAAAGTTTTCTATATATATACAAGGTGTAACAAAATATGTGTACTAAGCCGAAGGTGGAGGTTTCAGACCCCAATGGTAATCAGTTGTGGGGGGTAGAAAATTAAAAATTCCTATTTTAATTATACTATTTTTTAATTTTTTTCCCTCTTTTATTTCCTTATCTGGGTCGCCTATATATACCTATGTACTACCACTGCAGTTAGGTAGGTATTTATCTTCGTAGAGTTCAGCTATGGCGGGGCGGGAGACTACCTAATCTATCTATCTACCTATCTATTACTCTACATCTATGCCCATTCTGACGTCATTGTCACAGGTACAAGAAACCGCTGCCTTTATGGTTGTCACTTCGTAAAGAATCAGCTGTCCATGTTGAAACTTTGATGCAGTTTTTACCAAAATACCGATCGAAATTCGAAAAGTCGTGGAACAAAAGTTGGTCCCCTGGGGGGTGGAAATTCACCCCCTTTCGCTTAGTACACATATTTTGTTACACCGTGTATATATATATAATTAAAAATATTTTTTTAGGAAATAAATACAAGTAAATAATAATCGGTCAAACTATACGTAGTCCGGTCAGTTAGCATCCGAGCAGCTGGCCTAGAAGTATAATAAGGCCTCAACTCAGAAAGCTATGTTAATTCCATAATAACCCTGTTCATTGAGCGAATCCTCATGGTCCAAGCATTTCTCTAACATGCGTATAATGCCTAACCTACCTAAAGAGAAAGCGTGTGCAATGTAATTTGTATGAAAATGCATTTCATTGAAATTCTTTGGAATTGTAAGTAACAAGGTACTTATAGATGGTACAAAAGAGCTTATTTTTGGACATACTCTAGAAGATTTCGGGTATAAAAGAGGCTTTAAATAAAATAAATTTTATTTTTTTTTTCTTTTTTTAACTGAGTAAAACCTTTATTAACAAAGAACATTACAATTAAAAAACTAAATTGGAACTCGTATTTACAATTGAAACAATTGAGCTAACTGCAGACTGTTGCAAACAAACTACAGGTAGCTCAACTGATCCATATCAATATCGAACTGTACCCAAGATGCATATACTGCACATTGAAGTAAATTATAACTAAAAATGTGGGTCAAATTCAGTCAACGATTTCGCCTATTAGAGGTTGGTCTCGAAAACGCAGTTTCGTTTAAGTTGAAATGGAAGGATTAATTTATGTTACGATTACCTGTTCATGCTAAAGTTTACTGGCTTGGTAGGTTCCGACAGCATCAGCGGCTATAAAAGGCCAAGCATAGCTAACATAAATTTAAAATCTACCTAGACTTGTAGTCATTAACCTAGATAAAGCTAAGCAATGCAAATAGTTGAATGCAACATTCTTTATTTGATTTTTATCAAGTAATATTAGAACACTTTATTAGAACTTACATTGGTATACCAATGAGCGAGGGTAATAAATAAATAATAACATATTAATAATACTGGACAATGCACAAAACATCACCTGACCCCAAGTTAAGCAGAGCTTTTTATTATGGGTACTAGATGACTGATATACTTAATAAATATTAAGTACTAGCGGCCCGCCCCGGCTTCGCACGGGTATTAAACAAAAATTTCAGAAATTATACACACTAAAACGATGGGTTTCACAGTTTTCATACGGATCTTTACTTTTTTTAACAGCATTGGGGTTTTTGACATTGACTCGACATTCCAAAACTGACACTGGCCGTAGAGAAAAAGCAAGCACCGTGCGCTATACAACCTCTTTTTCTATTCTGACGCGCCATAATAGAAAAAGAGGTTGAATATACAGCCCACGGTTCAATTATTGAATTTTTCATGCGGATCCCTAACTTTTTTGAAAATATTATATAGCCTATGTTCATCACGGAAAATTAAGGATTCTAATGGTGAAATTTTTTTTTAACTCGGTCCAGTAG
The DNA here is from genome assembly GCA_963931895.1 of Eupithecia pulchellata. Classification (NCBI taxonomy): domain Eukaryota; kingdom Metazoa; phylum Arthropoda; class Insecta; order Lepidoptera; family Geometridae; genus Eupithecia; species Eupithecia pulchellata. The sequence continues at coordinate 7,152,527 of OZ007529.1, forward strand.
TTTTGGAGCCTATTCAATTCAAACAAACAAACATACAAACAATCAAATCTTTCCTCTTTATAATATTAGTATAGATGAGGATTATGGGCAATAACGATGAATAATTCCATCCATGGCGCTCATTAGGGAAGGCCTAGAGGTCCAGACTATTATAGGCTGATGATGATTACATAGATATTTTTTGTTATAAGTACATAGAAAACGTGCAGAACACCCTGAACAAAAAAGTATCTGCAGACCGCACAAACGTTTATCTCGAGGCGGGAATCGAACCCGCAACATCCTGCATAACAGGCGGATCTCCGCCCACCCCGCCACAGAGGTCGTCAAGGTTAGGTTAGGTTCTATTAAACCTGAAACCTGGGAAATAAAATACCTCATTATTTAAACATGATTGTTTCTAGAATACCTACACATTAAAAATTTCTTCAGATCTCCGCTACACTACCAAAATAAATACCTAAACAAACAGAAGTAATGCATATTAAACAAGTAAAGGTGCAGGGTTGTGACCGAATTTGAAAACAGTACGGTTACAGTGACTACGGAATAAATAAGACTTATTTGTTACAAGCGAGACTGACTGACCCACATCAGACCGAATAAATAAAAGACTGAGATCATCAGAAACTATACGATACCGCTAAAGGAATCGTGTTTTGGCAAGTTTTTTGCGTGGTCATTGACTTCTGATGGAAAGCCATTGGAATTCACTTGTCCTGGATTGAATCTTGGATTTTTTGGTATCCAACGGTACTTTAGTTCTGGAGTTATGGGACATACCAGTATAGTTCAAGGTTATTGCAACTCTTCACATATAGATTTAATGATGAGTCATTATCAGATAATACCAAATCAAACTTTTCATTATTAGATTTATTGATGAAACATCAGAATATACTTCACCAACAGACAAATTGTTTCATAAAACTTTGTACGTAGCAAACTTATTTCAATATCAAGTTTGATCTAAATTGGTTATAAAGTATATTACCAATTTGGATCAAACCGTAGATATTACTCATAAAACTCATAAAATTACATCATAATTCAAAGCAAAGCATCATCAGACATAACAATGGACGTAGTTCATGCATAATGGTGAAAGTGTTTAATGCATTAAACGTGTAAGAGTGTGGGTTAATCTAGCTAGAGTGCGATAAAGCTGCTCACATTTACAAAACTTTGCGTTGGAATAACAAAATACTGTACTCTTGCAATAAGAAACTACCTACAAATAAAGTTAAGTTACAAAGTTCCCTGAAAATTATATCAGTGTGGTAGATTAAGTGCTAAGGGCCAGCTGACCTAATTGCGAAACCTGAGTCAGGGCTTTACAAAGGCATTTTTTTAAATTTCTGCTGGCACAAAGACCATAACAGATTAGATTTCCAAGGGTTTTTTCCAGGCATTTAGTAGCAGGAAGTCTTGTCTCTTTAGTTACACTGGTGGAATGTCACTAATTGAATGTCACGTCGAACTGGTTTCTCAATTGTCTGATCTTTATTTACATAATGCATATTCTTATAAATATAATAATGTTTTTGCATCCATTTAGTATCGTACATTTTCATTCCTGGTCTAGCGCAAAATCTTTAGCACGTTTTTGTCATCTGGGCGTACCTACCGAGATTAAACAGGTTAATTAACATGACAATACTTGTTATCACGACTAGCTTTTATTATGATCATCAGTGAGCCCAAAAATTTATAAATAAATAAAGGCCCCCAAAACAATGCCATAATTAGTGGCTGTGCCATCTTCATCCATCGGCTCCCTGGGACCGCTTTGTAATCGATTAGGGTGGCTGATCTTTCAAAAGGGGCCTGTTTCTCTATGTCATAAGAGAATCCTTACCCAAACCGTGTGAAGTAACAACGTGTTCTAAATACGGTTTAGTCCAATTTCACGCCGTCATATACCTATGCGTAACGCGTTTAGATTGGCAATAGAGAATAAAGGCCCAGTCCGTTTTGAATTAAGTTTCTATAGAAATGTTGGCTCGTAGTTCTAGCCTTCACTCTAAACAGTTTCCATGATGGTTTCTAAGCTCGAAAGTAAAACCAATGAGTTTCAAATCGCTCCCAAAGGTACGTAAGTCTTCTGCGGTAGCGTCTTACCTAATTGTCGATTTCAGTTGAATAAGTTTTGGAATTTAAACTGCGCGCGGTCCATCTTATACTGAACCTTGGAGTTGGTGATCACCCAGTGATCATTTCTGGTTTCAAAAATCGTACTTTATGATGATGTTCAGAGACGCTGTTGGGAAACGAATACATGTTTCGTAAAACGTCCTTTTATCAAGTGCAATACACTAACAAATAATACCTCTATTTAGCCCCTCGAAGCCTCGAACTATTAATGCCCACGAAAAACAAACTACCATTGGTTGTAACCATGAATACTTATTTTCCAGTAGCTGGAGGATGGGCAGCGTGCGATGAGTCGGCCGGTTCTGGCGGTGCTGGCAGTGATGGCGGCGGCGGGCGCGGCGACCGCCCAGTTGCGGCCCGCCGACGCACCGCCGACTATCAACGATACACGTGAGTGTTCTTACCATTTACATCTTTATTATCATTGCTGTCTTCTTTTGTTACTTGTACATCTTCTTTTGTTATGTTTTCTTAACGTCCTCTCATTTTAAACTTTATTATTATTACTTACCTACTTGTTTTTTGTCGTCTTTTGTTGTATTTTCTTTTCATTTGTTTTCTTCCTTATGCCTCGCTCTGTCTGACCTTTTATAAATTTTTCATATCTCAGCAACTACCACACTTAGCTATTAACTGGAAATTTTAAATAATAATACCTACTTACATACATATGTAAAGTAATTTTTCGTGCGCCAGTATAGATAGGTATATGAAAATATAAATTAAAATTTCAGTACCAATTTGTGATGTCCTAATTTAAGAAGAAGTTCCTCATTCAACAAAGTAGGTAATGTTTTTGTTGGATACTTTTTGAAATATTTTGAAAATTTTTTAATTTTTTATATTCGCTTCGAAAAATTCGAATCCCTCGGCGTAAACAAATCACTTGACACTTGTGTTTAAATAACTTACTCCTTCTGCAAAACATTACATGTCCACCACGGAAAACCATAACTAACAAAGAAAATAACAATTATACAGGGTGTCCCGTAACTCAACGTCAACCCGAAAACGCCGGACAGGTGGGTTCATGACGACCCAGAACAACTATAAAATCATGGGTCTATCTTCAATGGTTTCAGAGTTATGGGCTTTTTACTGAAAATCATAAATTCTCTGTCCGGCGTCAAACTTTTCTATGCTGTGACTACAGATGTCAATATTTTCTGAATTTTATTTTTGTATTACAAACTCAAATAACACAGTCTTATAATGAAATGCAAAATTTAAACATATTGAGTAAAGTTTTTGAAAAAAATGACTGTTTGGTTCGGCTATTGCATCAATGATTTTCAATCGAGAAATTTTGACTCGTCATACTGAAAAAAAAATTCACCACGATAGGCTGGCATGTTCTGTGGAAAGTCGGCGCAGTTATCCTAGATTTCAAAATGGTATCATACGTCACACTTTTCTTCTTTAAATAATAGTAAAATATAGATTTTCTGAAATAAGACCTAAATTCAAAGCAGTTTCACAAGGAATATTTTCACACGCAAGGGTAGATGGATAGTAGGTGCTTCAATATTAGACCTTTTTTAAGTCTTTGCAAACTATTTGCCATAGTCCTTTGTATAAAAATGCCTCGTTGGGCTTGATTATTTTATGAAAAATTTAAATAATAATTAATCCTGGTTTTCATTTGGCTACCTGAATGATTTGCAATCTCGTCAGCTGAAACTAAAAATCTGTGATTTTTGTTTCCTGGTAATCAAAATTATACTTAATGTCTACTCGGCGGCAGAATATTCAAGCAAAAAGGATATAACGCCGCAGCCAGGCGTTATCAAAACTACGTCATCGTAGTCTCCTAGGAGTCTCGAACACCAGTTAGTTGTCCCTCTGAATATGCCTAATGCACATAAACGAAAATGCGGTGATCCGGATAAAGTTCGGCATTCGGGAACTTTTCCTGATAACGCCTGGCTCGGGCGCTAGGGTTATATCCACATTATGCTTAAATGAGATGCATGTTTGCATATTCGGCCGCCGAGTAGACATAATTCAGATTACCAGGAATCGCAGAACACGAATAACAGATTTTTAAATTTAAGAAAGTCAGGATAGATTATTATTTTAATTTAAAAAAAAACAATCAAGCCCAACGACTCATTTTTATACAAAGAACTGTGGCAAATAGTTTGCAAAGACTTAAAAAAGGTCTAATATTGAAGCACCTACTATACTATCCAACCCTTGTGTGTGAAAATGTTCCTTGCGAAACTGCTTTGAATTTAGGTCTTATTTCAGAAAATCAATATTTTACTATTATTAAAAGAAGAAAAGTGTGACGTATGATACCATTTTGAAATCTAGGATAACTACGCCAAATTTCCACAGAACATGCCAGCCTACCGTGGTGAATTTTTTTTTCAGTATGACGAGTCAAAGTTTCCCGATTGAAAATCACTGATGCAATAACCGAACCCAACAGTCTTTTTCTTCAAAAACTTTACTCAATATGTTTAAATTTTGCAATTCATTATAAGACTGTGTTATTTGAGTTTGTAATACAAAAATAAAATTAAGAAAATATTGACATCTGTAGTCACAACGTAGAAAAGTTTGAAGCCGGGCAGAGGATTTATGATTTTCAGTAAAAAGCCCATAACTCTGAAACCATTGAAGATAGACCCATGATTTTATAGTTGTTCTGGGTCGTCATGAACCCACCTGTCCGGCGTTTTCGGGTTGACGTTGAGTTACGGGACACCCTGTATAACCAAATTAGAACTAGTATCTACAATTTTAAAAATTGAGCTAACTGCAGACTGTTGCAAAGAAACACAGAAAATTTTTCAGCACTCTCATCTAACCGTCGTTCTTGCCATGCATCTACTAATAGCGAGATGTCAAGTCAATACAACAATGGTTATTTTCAAGCTCGTATGAAACAGGTTGACTCTTCAATGACCAAGCATTACTTATAACTTCCGTTACCTTTGGGTCACCTCGCGCGGTGTGTTAAAAATGACCATGCTCAAAATACCAGTATCGTAATCGTAAAGCAACACACGAGTTTCCATCGAAACATTGGCTCGTTCTAGCCTTCACTTTAAACAGTTTCCATGATAGTTTCTAAAAAGGTTTCTAAGCTCGAAAGTAAACCAATGAGTTTCAAATCCCAAAGGTAATGCCCTTCGAAAAACAAACTACTATTGGTTGTAACTGCATTCGCCTACATTCCAGTCACAGAGGCGAATCCAAATGACTATTTAAATCATTCTTCAAGCCACTTCACCGTTCATTTGGCAGTGATTCGTTACTTTCCAAAGGGAAAGCGCAATATGCGATTAGCGTTCAGTATTCAATTAACGGGACCGGTCGGACCCCGCGCTTTGTTTATAAAATGGCTTCTGGTGTTTGGAATGAAGATGTGAATTTACTATTTTGGTATGCGCACGATAATTCAATTAGCTGTTTCGTAAACGATTTTTTGATCAGAGTTGGCTTTTTACTTGACTGGTATTTTATTTTAGGAGCATATATCTGCTTTCAAATTAATATCTTAAGTTTCTTGACTTCTTATACACATTAAAATTAAATGATTTGAAATTTGGTTTTGATTTAGCAATTTCTAAATGGATAGATAATAATAACGAAAATAATGCTAAACAAACCACACTGCATCATCTAGCCCCAAGCTAAGCACAGCTTGTGGTATGTTATTTATGGTATAGGTACCTACTCGATGACTGATATGCTTAATATAACACAGATATTTTTACTATAAATAGAAGACGACCAGAACCCTCGGAACACAAATCTGCATAAGGTACAAACATTTGTCCCGGGCGGGAATCAAACCTGCAACCTCCTGCGTCGTAGGCGGACCTTCACCTACCGCGCCACAGAGATCCTTAGAATCATTAAATCATTCTACCAATGAGTTTACCTATTCCCTCATTCTATACGCATTTTTAAAATCTTAACCAAAATTAAAACTCTCAAAAACTCGTCCTAGCTCCCACCAAAAACAGACCTAAGGAGAATACAAACAGAGCTCTGTTCTCTACTGCATTAGGTCATTATTTCAGTATCTGTATACGCATTAATAGGTTCCGCTTAGGTTACTCTGCAATGTATCGTAACAAAGCCACTTTGTAAGAACCATGGAATACCAAAGAACAGTGTCTGGTGTAATGTACAAATAAATAAATAATGCTGGATAATCCTCACAGCATCACCTAGCCCCAAGCTAAGCAGAGCTTGTGTTATGGGTACTAGATGACTGATACACATTTATTGAATAGATAGATATTTTTATTACATAGAAAACGACCAGAACGCCCTAAACAAATATCTGCAGATCGTACAAATAGTTGTCCCGAAGCGGGAATCGAACCCGCAAATGTAGCGAGATGTTGGCATCAATGTTCCTAAATCAATAGTTATGACTAGAACTAGGTCTTGTGCTAGTCATGGTAAATCTATGTGGAAATTTCCATACCGTCAGTGGCTTAGTCTTTCCTGCTAATTTGAGGTCTGCTATTCGAACTATCGGTTCTGCTCTATATGGCTTTTGCTATGTCCGTGAATCAGCAATCTACCTAATCATACCAGATTCGATTTGGAGGTAGCGAGGTCGATGCCTCGGGACCAATGTTTGTACGATCTGCAGATATTTGTTCTGGGCTTCTTGCTCGTTCTCTATGTATAGTAAAAATGTATGTATCTAATAATTGTATTAAGTATATCGGTCATTTAGTACCCATAGCACAAGTTCTACTTAGCTTTTACATGCTTTGACATTGTGTGGATTGTCCAGAATTATTCATTTGATAATTCTATTGAGTACCTTCCTTTGTTATTCCTTGTTTTTTTATTTTTATTTATTTACTAAGACGCACAAAACATAAAATAATCAATCACAGTTTATACAAAAATTCAATAATAGATAATAAGAATCACATGAACAAAATATGAAAAAAAATTACAAAATTTTAGAAATTTAAAATAATGGTATACCTTAATCAAATTACATCCTACCTACAATTACACATTGTAAACTTTGAATCAAAAACATAATTGAAATGAATTTAATGTTCGATTCATCATTATTTACTTGTGGTAGTTGTGTGTATTGTACCACACAATGGATTGCTTACATGTACACATTATGTTAGCAATCCATTGCAATACCCATTACCCAGCTCCCTGATCACTAAGTAATCGAGAACATGACCCACTTACAACAGCGTATGCAATAATTGTTACCTAGGTACCAACTAACAAAGATTGCTACCAATATTTCACGTTATGTACTTAATATATTTTCCCAGTGAAAATTACACCGTTACTCTTTGCTTTACGTAGCATAATTGCAAATCAAATAATCGATGCTGCAACGTTAATGGGCCAGCGTGAATTTTAATGATTTTCGTACCAGCATAATATGGTAATTCGTATAAATTATGTGCGGTAATGACTTTGTTCGGTGCACGAGATGTAATTATATATCTATACCAACATTATGAAGAGGAAAGATTTTATTGTTTGTTTGGATTGAATAGGCACCAAAACTTCTGGACCGATTTGAAAAAATATTTCACGATTAGAATCCTACATTATCCCTCATGAACATAGGCATATACATATTTTTATAAACATTCTATAATGTTTACAAAAATATAAATTATAAAAAAAAATTAATTAAAAATTCAATCATGTAACCCATCGTAAAAAGTAAAACTTTTGGATTTTTTTGTTATATACCCGTGCAAAAACGGGGCGGACCGCTAGTCTATAGTAAAATTGTCCCTCTGTGGTGTAGATAAAGTGTGTGAAGTAAACATTCCACACGCTCACCAAATACTAAATTCCTAATCGCCCATTATTTTATCCAAATGTACCTACTTAAGCGCAATAGATCTCCAAGCATCCTCTCAGTTTTACGGAGCTGCAACACAAAACTTACCAACATTTTTATCCGCAAAGTTTCATGATAACCTACATAGCTGCGAATATCCCGTACAGGTACAGGTACAGTCAAGTTAAAAAGTGTATCACATTTGTTCCAGGATGTGGCACGGAATGCGTGCGGTGCGCAGCGGATGGCTGTGTCAAGTGCTCGCGCCTCCTTGTCTTACCTGAAGGCACTTGTGCACACGAATGTCCGACCGGCACGAGAGAGTCTTGGGCTCATGATGACCATCTTATGGGAAGGGTGTGCTACCCGTCACATTCTTACAACGAGGTAAGTTCGTTACAAATTTATGAAATTGTTCTCCAAAATCAAAACTGCGAACACCTAGCTCGAACGTTATGAAAAGAAAAAACAAATTACTCGTACTACCTAAGTAGGTATTACATAAGACACAAGACGCCCGAAGAGTAAAGCCCAAGTATACCTACTGCTGGGAATGGGAACCAAATATACTATTACGAAAGGAATGTGAAGTTACTCCTCATCCATTCTAATCAGTCACCAAAAATAAACTAGGCAAGGTGCACAAAAAGTTACTTGCAAGGAAATAGGTGCGCGTTCAAATCTTTTTTTAGAACTTTTTAGAACTAGGGTCGGCCCCCTCTGCTATAAACTCGCCTGCTGCGCTCGCTTGCGCGATTGAAGTATGGCGCAACTTTGATGCTCCGATATATAATATTTAGTTATCTGTGTAGGTGAAGCAACCAACTAACGCTATTAGTCATTTAATCTGAAAGGTTGGGAAACTTGCGTGTTTTGAAACAAATAAGATTTTCTTTGAAAGTTTGGATCACAGAATTAAGAAATTAGGTATATGAAAATAATAAGTTACGTCGTGACTAGTGGGCTAGTGAGTTTTAGACTGATATTGCTGTGGATAATTTGAGCTACCTGTAGATTGTTTGCCACAGTCTTTAGTTACGCCAAGTGTTCAATTATACGAAAGAAAAAAAAAGAAGATTCATTTAATTAATCAGTACGTAGTAGCATATACATAAATCTTATAAATATGTATTTGACAAGAAAAGAAAGAATGATTATCTATGGTACAGGTAAAGGAGCATAATTTGTTTTTGTATCTGGGGCAAACAATATCCCTGTTGGCCAAAAAGGGCGCATGCAGTATTTTGCTGATAAAGCTGAGTTTCACCCTTTTTGACCAACGCCAACGGGGGCTCAGCAACCATAGATACTATGAATACTAGGTCTAATTTGTTTCTATACTTTGATTAATACTTTACCTACTTTAATAATTTTATTAATACTTTTATTATTTTTTCTTTGTAATAAATGTTTTAATTTTAACAAGTAACTAATGTTAGTATTATTCTACTTTAAGTGTTAACTTATTCGACTAAAAAAGTCATAAGGTTTTATTTTCATAACTGTTCAAATATGCCAAAGATATTTAAGAACAAGTCATAGAATTTTCTTATAAGTGAAATTCTTGATCAATATTGTTAGTATTCCGACTGTTTATTAAGTTTCCCGCGCTTTCTCTTCTCTGAGAAAATTGCGGTTTTTATAACACTTAGGTGTGATTCAAGTAAATTACGAGTACCTACATATGAGTATTTGCAAGTTTCTCGGGTTCTTCCTGCATTACTCGTATGTCCGGCAGCTAAATGAGAGGTCTACGTCTTTGATTGAGATAACTTCAGATTATTACTTCCTGGAAAAATAGAGCATATTAGAATTTAGTTACACCTTACCATTAAGACATTTCCTGGGCCAAGCTCATGACTTAGTCGTACTAGCTAGGCTTTCCTTGCTTGTAATATGAAAGTAGCTGGTCCAAGAACCAAGGTCATAAAAAGACGTAAAGTCAATAATTACGACAAATTTCAAAAATATTTACTCGATGAAAAGGACATCATAAGTTAGCTATGGGGCTGTGATCATTAAAAGTTGCAGCTTGATCGGTTAAATTTCTAGTAAAAATTTTGACACTTTGATTAAAATATTCTTCGTCCGCCTGCGACGACGGGTTAAGGGTTCGATTCCCGCTTACAGACAAATGGATGTACGACATGCAGTTATTTTTTTAGTGTGTTCTATGTATATGTAGGTGTACAAAAAATATCTAAGTAATATATTGTATTAAGTATATCATTTATCTAGTACCCATAACAAAATCTGTGTTTAACTTCGTGCAAGACAATTCTGTGTGGATTGTCCTGCATTATTTATTTATTTAGTTTCTTCCACAGATAATAATCGGAGGAGCATGCGGCGCCGTCTTCTGCATAGCATTGGTGACAATCGGCGCGGCGTATGTACGATGCAGAAATTCATCGCGAGCACACGCACAGCCACTGCCGCAGCGCACCGATGATGATACCAAGCTGAGGGAGTTTCATAAGCAGCTGGACTGTTTACGAGTAAGCACATACGAGGTTTCATTTACTTGGTGTTATGCATCCTGATGATGATACCAAGCTGAGGGAGCTTCATAAGCAGCTGGACTGTTTACGAGTAAGCACATACGAGGTTTCATTTACTTCGCGTTATGTATCCTGGTGATGATACCAAGCTGAGGGAGTTTCATAAGCAGCTGGACTGTTTACGAGTAAGCACATACGAGGTTTCATTTACTAGGCGTTAGCAAACTGATGATGATACCAAGCTGAGGGAGTTTCATAAGCAGCTGGACTGTTTACGAGTAAGCACATACGAGGTTTCATTTACTTGGCGTTATGCAACGTGATGATGATACCAAGCTGAGGGAGTTTCATAAGCAACTGGACTGTTTACGAGTAAGCAAAGCACATACGAGGTTTCATTTACTTGGCGTTATGCAACCTGATGATGATACCAAGCTGAGGGAGTTTCATAAGCAGTTGGACTGTTTACGAGTAAGCACATACGAGGTTTCATTTACTTGGCGTTATGCAACCTGATGATGATACCAAGCTGAGGGAGTTTCATAAGCAGCTGGACTGTTTACGAGTAAGCACATACGAGGTTTCATATACTTGGCGTTATGCAACCTGATGATGATACCAAGCTGAGGGAGTTTCATAAGCAGCTGGACTGTTTACGAGTAAGCACATACGAGGTTTCATTTACTTGGCGTTATGCAACGCGATGATGATACCAAGCTGAGGGAGATTCATAAGCAGCTGGACTGTTTACGAGTAAGCACATACAAGGTTTCCTTCACTTGGTGTTATGCAAGCTGTTTTGTGAAAATTTGTAAAATTCGGATAAGTCCGATAGTAGGCATCAAAAAAGACTAACTTGATCCACGTTTCCTTCAAAATAATGGAAGTTCCCTGCGCGCCAAGTTTTTAAAGTTCATACATTTTTTTTGAGTAAAAAAATAATTCAATATTTTGATTTCCACCGCGCTCCAAGTTTAATTTCAGTCGAAATAGCAAAAAATTAATTTAGTATGAGAATATATCAAATATGTTTATTCAGTCATAATCAGAACGTCAAATCTTAAAATAATTATTTATAAGAAAGAAAATAATAACAAGAACATAAAAATCAAAGCTTCAGAAAAGACAGTTACGACAAAGTAAATAAACATAAAAAATCACAGCTACAGATTAGAAATGTTATCTTCTTAGAATAAAAAGGTAAAGAATAGTATACGACCAGACGAATATCTTGAATAAATGTGCCTAAGAAATAGACTTTTTAGATAAGGTAGCATGTTCCTATAGATTAGGTACCTACAAGAGTTCTTTGAGAAGAGATACTGATCGTTTCCTTTCTAACCTAGTCCTAGGTACCAGAGCTGGAAATTGATTAGGCACCCTCATATATTTCTAGAAATGAGCATGTTCTCCCATTCAGTGTCCGACATTACAAAAAAGCTTCTTGCATTAACGGAACATCAAAGGTTCCAAGGGATCTCGAGCACTTTCCTTAAAAATTTGCAAGGAGCCAGACGTATCAATTTGTATCGGTAGCCCCAAACCCGATCCAGGTATCGAACCCATGACCTCAGGTGTCTCAACCGGATATTTGCCCTCCTTGCACAATGAAGGTCGTTTTCGTGTTTAGTAGATTTTAGGAACACGTTTTTGCGAATAAAATGCTTTTATCCGAAATAAGAAACGAGAAACTAAATGAGAGAGTCTAAATGATTTCCCTAGCGATACATTTTAAATTGGGTAGTCCGTAAAGTACCTATCCGAAATACTAATGCTGATACATCACAATAAGAGAGGAGCGACACGTATGGCGCGCCATGCGTTTCGCGTATGTCCTAAGAAGCAATTTTTTAAGCGTTTCGAGCGCGGTTTCGAAAACTATTATGGTCTCGCTCTGTTTGTTTTTATTTACCACTTAAATATATCAGCAGCTACCGCAGCTAGTACCCTAAAATTTAATATTATATTACACATGTTCGCCTGTGAATGTAAACCACGGAAGAGAAAGAACAGCGTCGCGCTGTACTCGGTCTTTTATCTATAACTAATGTTACCAACGTAATAAAAAATATGTCATATAAATATAATATTTGTATGACCATAAAGCCAACTTTAAAAATAGTTGCACCTGCTCATTAGTCTTTTGTTTTCGCTTATCTCTGACATGTCTAAGTCATGAATACCAAATCAGATCCTTAACAGTAGGTAGCTGACTCATCGATAAGCCTTCGTAGCCTTCATGTACCTAACTTACCTAATACTGTTAGGTAAGTGGTACTTACTAGGTATGAGTATTCAAAGAAGCCTTATGTTATGAAAACTGTTTTCGGCCTTGTGTAGGTAGGTGTTACGGACATTGCTTCACAATGCTGCTAACGGCTCAGTGACGCAACATCTGGGTCACTGTATTGGGTATTTTACTCCATATATATAAATCCAAAAATGTCGACCTCTATGGGCGAAGTTCTGCCTGCGACGGAGGAGGTTGCGGGTTCAGGGTGGAGAGTTTCTTAATTCAAGTTTGAATATTTTTTTCTAGGCTCACGCATACACGCTGTTAGCGATCCTCAATCACACGAGACATCAAGTGCGAGAACTCTATCAACTTGGGAATAACGATGCAGCTTTAGCGTACAGGTATTTATTTATCTACTTCATAATAAATTTATGTAGTTACTTATACTTCTATAAACCTATTATAGAAAGAAGCAAAGTTTGTAAGTTTAATTAGGATAAAGGAAATCAGTTACTTAAAATTAAAACTAACAAAAAAAACACAAAAAGTGTTATAAGATTACAAATCTTCTCTTGAAATTTAAGCCGGTAAAATAAGTCAAAAAGCCTTCATTGGAAGCTGACGCCTGAGGTAGTATCTACAAATCCAACAAACTGAAAAGTTGCCAACATATAAATGCCAACATATATTTACAACAGTAATTTCCTAATCAATAACCCATCCTTCGAGCTTTTGGCCCAATTGAACTCATTAACACGTTAGCATTTTTTTTCTTTACACCCGTTATCGAAATACTACGTATTTCACACAACACATGTGTTGAGAACAGTTTTTGTCGCTGAACAAAAAAATTATCCCTATTTCGAACGAGGGCTGGTGTTTTCTGTATAATTATATAAAACTGCCGGCCGACCTCGGCTTCGCAGGTATTAAACAAAAGTTTCAAAAATTTAAAGTTTTTACACATTTAAAGTAATACGTACATATATTAGGTATACATTATATTCTCTGCAGGACAACTCCACCGCACTGCGATCCCCAACCCACATGCCAATCGTGGGGATTATGGGTCATTAGTAACCCCCAAATGAAGAATAATGCCATCTATGACGTTCATTAGGGGAGTCCTATGTCCAGCCGTGGACTACCATAGGCTGGTGCTGTAATACGTCGAAATAGTTGCTCAACATTTCATAAACTAATTACCTACTTACTTGGACTTTGGATCAGTTAAGCTACCTGTAGATTGCTGCAGTTAGCGCAATCGTTTCAATTGTAAATACTAGGTAGTTCTAATTTGCTTATTTACTTGTAATTTTCTTTGATAATCAAGCTTAATTATCTACATAATTATACCTAATCCTACTAAAATTGAATTTTTCATGCGAATCCCTAACTTTTTTGAAAATATTCTACAGCATATTCATTAGGGAAAATCTAGGATGAAATGATGAATTTTTTTTTTCAAATCGGTCCATTAGATTAAGATCCAATTCAATTCAAACAAACAATAAAATATTTCCTCTTTATAATAATAGTATAGAAATAATTTCACTTTTTACTATTACAGTTGCATCCTGAGCGACTTAGCGAAGTTACTGATCCTGTTGAACAAACAACACGTGCCGGTGGTTCCTGATGAATGGCCACGGCTCGCCAGCTGGGCTGAGAGGTGAGATACTCAACAGCTAAATAGCAATAGCTTAGGTCAAATAATTCAACACGGCATCACCTAGCCCCAAGCTAAGCAGAGCTTGTCTTACGGCTGTAGCGACCTCTATCACCATTGCCTGAACTACAAGGGAAAATGTCAAAAGTTGTCAAGAATCGGAAGAAACGGAAGCTAACTACCTACCTAAGCGCTTCAAACAGTCTTCGCTAGATGTCGTTAAGACAATAATATAAAAACAAAAACTTTCGGCGTGCAAAAAAATAAACAATAATTCCTAGATCCCGCAAACACTTGTTTCAATAACAACTAACTGATATACGATTACCGCCGACATCTACTATCGGTCGAGAGATCACTGGACTAAGTGCGCCAACTGGGCGAAGTCCAGAACATGGGAGATCTCCTTCTGTTCCTATTTGGGGGAATGCCGCCTTCTACCCCCCAAACGGGTACTAGATGACCGATAGAGTTTAGACAATAAATTACGCAGATATGTATTTTACTATAAATAAAAAATGCTGGATAATTCACACACCTTCATCTAGCCCGAAGCTAAGCAGAGTATGTGTTATGGGTGCCAGATCTCTGCAGAACAAATTGTTCCGAGGCGGGAATCGAACCTACAATCTCTTGTGTCTTAGGAGGACCTTCGCCCGCACCAGAGAAAATAATCGTATGAGAGATCTATTAACAGAGAAAACAATCTTACCTAAACCTGAAAATAAGGTATTAGCTCATACAGGTACTTAACAAAAATAAAATGTAAAAAACACAACAGAACATAATTCACTTGGCAACTCCAAAGCAACAGTTACGCGTAGCGTAGCATGCTTACGTTCGCAAGTAGCATGCGTGCTTCGCGACGTACCTACCTGTCTGCGGACAAAACAATACATTAGACTTTGATTATAGACAATTATAAAATCAAAGACATTAGAATATACTTTATTGCACAACAAAAATAAAAATATAAAAAACGGACAAGGGATAGTAATCCCAGGCTAATGACGACTTACGTATAAACATTCACTAAACTTCTAACATTTTACCTCTGTTCCAGAATCCTCAAACGATACAACCGCATGAACACAACGCAACAAGAGAACCAACTTGTCAACTTCCTCCCCGTACCACCAAGCGGGTCGCAAGGATCCCAATCCTTCTCAACGTTCAAACCTCCTTCGTACTCGCCGACATCATACAACAGCTCTATCATAGACAAGGACGAGTGGAGTGACGTCAGACCTCCCAGCTACTCTCAGATTGAGAGAGAAACGATCGACCTCTCCGATATCTGGGAGAGGAGACCGATTGTGAGGAGAGAGAGTGTCTGGTTAGAGGATGAAATGTTCGAGATGACGAGGAGACCGCAAGATGAGCTAACGACTGAATTGTGAATCATTCTTTGCATTCCTTATTAGGTATCTCGAGTGTCTTCTTAAAATGTCCTTGTAAAATCTTATAGAGTAAGGAAGAAATTTTAATAAGCAACGAAATTAATAGTAGTCCTTGTTTTATATTAAATTAAATACTTAGGTATTTTAAGAATTATGGTACAAAATCTAGATAATGTAGGCAAAGGGGCCAAACTGTTTGTCTTAACGTAGTTTTAAAGGTGATTAAAACTACCCGTTATAGAATACTAGGTGTCTGTTATACCAAAGTAGTTTAAGAGATAAATAAGGCAATAAAAAAAGATTTGGTCAGGTACGTAGATGTGTTTAAGTACCTACTTACCTACCTATCTACTCTACCTAGGTCGACCTAGGTACAAATACATAAGCAGGATATAAATTAGATTCTAGTCTTTATTTTTCCACCGTAAATTCCACATTTTGTAAAATGTTTAAACTACAGAATTGATACACAGCTACGTAAGTAATACCTATGTACCTAACAGTTGTCTGTAGTTAAGGTACCTAGGTATCTTTAGTACCTGCCTATCAATTCCTTTTATAAAGTTAAATTAGTTATGTATAACTAATTAAATTTAACTTATGGCTCCGGCGACGAGTGGATTTCCCATACGTACGTACGAACGTAATACCAAAATGATTTGTGGAGATAAGTTATTTTTGATAACGATTGTGGAAGGAACCTACATAATTATAGCTGTATTCTAACACAAATAATAGCAAACCATGGTGAAAATATTCAATTGAACGTTTGTATGGGAAATTCATCGGTCACCGGAGCATTTTTCAAGATGTTTTGATCTTTGGGCTGGCAACATGCGAATAAACTGGATAATTATAGCACATGGATCAATCAAGTCCCAAAGTTCAAACACCATACATACTGTGCAAATAAACATGTCATGATAATTGTATGTAAAGTTTAGTTAAACAGATAAGTTGATGAGAATAAAAGTGTATTTATTTACTTAGTTTGGATAATTGTTATAAATAAAAAGTTTATTTTGATGCGAGTTTACAAGTACCTAGGTAGTAGGTATCTATGTATAGGTACCTAAGCTACCATAAGTGAAATATTTTGGTTGGATCCAAAATATTGGCAGTAGCATTTTAAGTTCAGTAAAATAATTAAAACAAATTTTAACAAAATTAAACGAAGTAAGCAATCGTTTTATTTTTTACTTCCTAGCTTAATACTAGGATTTACTACCTACCTGTTCGATAACCTTCTGTTGATAAGTTTAACTCCCTTAGTAGTTATCAGCCTCGGTACATACCTTATCAAGCGAATGCCTAACTAACACACTAACAGCATATTAGTGCTTAACTAATAAACATGCTTTAGGCTGTTAATACCTACTTAGGTATGTCATCATCACCATCATCATCAGCCCATTATCAGTCCACTACTGGAGATATGCCTCCCCTCGTCTTCAGCTTGTCGCATCCAGCATCTGCCAGCATCGCAGATCGTCATCCCACCTGGTTGGAGGGCGTCCTACACTACGTTTGCCCAGTCGCGGTCTCCACTCAAGCACTCATTTACCGCGGGGTGGTCGGTTCTTCGGGAAATATGGCCGGCCTACTGCCACTTCAGTTTGCTAATTACCTACCCACCTAACGACGTTATAAAAACTCGATTGGTGAAAATTTTCTAGCTAACATATTGTAGGCTTTTCACCTTCATTAATAATCGATAATCTAAACAATCTTGTATTAGGAAGGCTTCGACTTCGTAGTCTCTGAGTAGTAAGAGTTGCTTGTCTGAAAGCTGGTTCACGTTCGCAGCTTGTAATGTAGTACACTTGTACAGTCCGCGTCACATATTAGCCCCCCCCCCCTCTTTCAATATAATGTGGGACACAATAGTTGTTATTGTTGGGAATTTCAGACTTTGAGTATTAAGGGTGGGTAGTTCGATCCGGAGCGGCGCGGCGACGGCGGCGCGGCGGCGTGATAATGATGAAAATTTGTGACAAATTACAAGGGAATTAGAAGTAGGTAGTCGCAAATATTTTGTAGACAAGGGGGTACTTAATTCTGACGCGGACTGTACCTGCTTACTTCGCCCACACCATGACTACACCATCAAATCAATAACCGAAGGGATGCTCTTACTTCTTTAAAGCTGATACTGTCAAAATTCCACTCATCAAATGTCACGAACCTGAAATAGAAGATTGTGTTGTCAACGTCAATTGTCATTTCAGTCCGTGTCACTTATCGCTAATGCTAATGTCCTAACTATGTATCAAAATCGATAGAAATTGAAGACAAAATTCGTGACAGAAAGAAAAGGTAAATTCGTAATTTCGTATGAACTGAAACACGAATAAAATCTGCAGCATTTTGTACATTGTAAGACGTCACATTGAATTTCCTGCATGCGTTAAACCTATTTACAGTTTTTGTGTTGTCTCATGTAAACTCGAAGGAGAACCATCCGAATCTAACGGTATCTTGTAAGTACTTTAGTGATTTTCCCATATAAGATCAGTATACCTACCTATCCAATCTACTATCTGCTTCGTCTCATCTTACGTCTTTTTACCGGTTTAAGGTAATCTGCCGCAATACAAGTTTTTAACTTTAGGCGTACATACCTTACAATCCTATTGTTTCGTCAGTGGGTAGGCAACTGTATTTTCTTTTAAGTAGTTACAAAATTGCCAGTTTCTAAGTGCAACATCTTCCTATGTTTTGAAATACAAATCTCTGCTACAAACGACTGGTTGGCATAGACATCTAACAACATTCTTTGTTCAGCCTTATAAGTTTTGGAAACAATTTTCTTTCAGATAACCATAATGTGACTGAGTTTTGGAACAGTTTCTCTTACGCTGGTGTACTTTTTATAACAAGCCAAATGGTAAGACTTTTGAATAAGCTTTTTTGATAGCATAGCAACACATTTAGTCCTTATGCTGGATGCTGCAAAATTTTTTTACTTGCAAAATAAATAATATTTATCATAACATACCTAGCAGATGTTGCAGGACCAATGCTGTAAATAAATAACATAACATTACTGTACAATCAACATTCACTAGAACCCGTGTAATCCACTTCAATAGAACAAATCTAGGTACTTCTTTATCAAATCAACTACAGTACTGTTAACAACAGCAGCTTTAAATATCCATTGTCAACTTATCAACAAACTTAACTCTTGTTTTATTGAAATATCCATTTGAATGTGAAAATACCTTTGTGAATATCCTATTCTTTTCACTGAATACTTCTCTGATTCTAATATTCTTCTACGTATAGAATGTTTTTGTTTCTTTCTAGCTCCCAAGTTCCTTAGCAGTTATATTGTCAACAACTGACTCACAACATTCTGGGCATCATGAAGCAACTTACGGCATGGTAAGAAATATGATGAATTTATTTAAAATAGGTAGGTACATCTTTAACATATAACATAAGAAGAATTACAATACAACACAGGTAGGTAATACAATTGAACAAGGCAAGACTTAATACAATTAGCATCTGTGCTGTCCCTGTCAGCCAAAAAGGGTCAAACTCAGCTTTGTGCTGAACCACACGTAAGCGCGGTTCAGCTTGATGTTAGCAAACAATTATTTTTATTTTAAGTTATTGCAATCTGCACTGTTGTCAGCTCACCTTGTTTAATGAACTTTCTGTATTACCAAATGAGTCAAACTTTCATACACTGAATACAAGAAATATTCTTGGATCTAGAAACAATACTTCTGAACTGTATAAATGTATATTAATTTAACAAAAACTGTTGAGAATCCTAGAAAAACACAATGAGCTAATCACTAAAATGTTAATAAATAAATAATGCCAGACAATCCACACAGTATCATCTAGCCCCAAGCTAAGCGGAGCTTCTGTTATGGGTACTACATGACTGATATACTTAATACAATATTATTACATAGATAGAATTTTTTTTATAAATCTTTTAACAGTGCATAATTGCACGCACACAGAGAAAAAGGTGCAAATCGAGTTTGTAAACTAACAAAAGATTAATTAAATTTTAAATGAAAACTATAACTCTTATGTTTACTCTCTATTTTTGCTTGTTTAAGTAGACATATTTTTTTAAGTAACTATGTAAGAGTTGAAAGGTCAATGTGTCATGGAGGGGGTTTGTTCCATGACCGAGACACATTTCTCCGTCTCTGGCGGACTTAGACCTCTTGTCGTCTCTTATTATCTGTCACAGACACAAACAAAAATATTCACGACCTCTGAGGCTCGGTGGGCGAAAAGCCGCCTGCGACGCAAGAGGTTGCGGTTTCGATACCAGCCTCGGGACAAATATTTGTTCTGGGTGTTCTGGTCGTTTTCTATGTTTAATAAAAAATATCTATGTATGTACTCGTACATTATTATGTTTACCAGTTATCTAGTACCCATAACACAAGCTCCGCTTAGCTTGAAGCTAAATAATGCTGTGTGAATTGTCCAGCATTATTATATTATTATTATATCTTTGCAGGTATCAGAAAAAAATCAGTTCATACGACAAAGAGAAATGGGAGACGATGGTGGAACAGCTTCTGATGCGCGGCACGTATCGCAGACGCATCGTTGACTTCTCCTCGCATGGACGCTCCTATCTCATTGATGTGGATTTGGTTAGAGGTAAGTGGCCGGGATCAGTGGCGCTTCTTGGAGGCCTAGAGGCCCAGCAGTGGACTATCATAGGCTAATGGATGGAAGTGTCCGTGATGACGATCTGCGAAAGACTGCAGGCAGATGCTGATTTTATAAAATATTTTATTACGTTCATCACGGATAATTTAGGATTCTAATGGTGAAAGAATTTTACAAATCGGTCCAGTTTCGGAGCCTATTCAATTCAAACAAACAATCAATCTTTCCTCGTTATAATAATTATTAGTATAGATATATCATAGCCGCAGCGATACTAAAACTATTGGTAGTTTTAGTAGAACATACAACAATAAAAAAATAAAGGTTCACGGCTAATGAAAGCCCATTATGTACTCCCTAACTATGGATGTAAATTTAAATGATCATAGATTTCTGAATCTTGTTGTTACAGCATGATCTATTTTAATCCGGCATGAGTTTAAAATAAATGATGTTGCAATCTGGTAAACCTGTAAAAAGCCTCAGATACCTATACCAGTGTACAACGAAATTATCTTCAACCAACTTCATATTCGTCTTGGCCACTCTACTTACTATTGTTTTTTTAGTTTTAGTAGGTCATATTCAATACAATATAAAAATGCTTGAAATAGAACATAAATAAAGACATTACATAAGACAAGAACAATGGCCTTATCGCTTAGAAGCGATCTCTTCCAGGCAACCTTTGGATGGAAAGAATTATTTGGATAAAAAGGCAAAGGATGTACCAAATTAATATACCAGTCTGAATTTAAAAGTCACTCTTGCTTCGGAAACTGGATTTCCGTCTAATCACGCGATATTATTTGTACTTTATGCATTATCAATAAATAATCTGAATCAATGCACATATCTTAAGCTATTCTTCATTTGTTTTCCCAGGGTCTTCATTCCCAAAAGCGAAGCCCACGCTTGGCATGCGTCGAGTGGTTTGGTTCGCGCTAGTACGGCTTGTGTTCCTTCCCGCGTTAGTCCAGTGGTGGGCGCAGCAAACCTCGGCGGCTTGTGCCAAACTGCTTCTGTCGCTGTGGGTGCTGCAGTTTGTTAATATTGGACTGTACTTTCTGGCTCCTGATGGTGTGGAAATAGATGTAAGTACATACTTTACACCAGCACTATAAATAAATAAATAATTTATAATGCTGGACAATTCAAACAGCTTTATCTAGCCCCAAGCTAAGCAGAGCGTATGTTATGGGTACTAGATAACTGATATATATAATAATATATGAATACTAGCGGCCCGCCCCGGCTTCGCACGGGTATTAAACAAAAATTTCAGAAATTATACACACTAAAACGATGGGTTTTACAGTTTTCATACGGATCTTTACTTTTTTTAACAGCATTGGGGTTTTTGACATTGACTCGACATTCCAAAACTGACACTGGCCGTAGAGAAAAAGCAAGCACCGTGCGCTATACAACCTCTTTTTCTATTCTGACGCGCCATAATAGAAAAAGAGGTTGAATATACAGCCCACGGTTCAATTATTGAATTTTTCATGCGGATCCCTAACTTTTTTGAAAATATTATATAGCCTATGTTCATCACGGAAAATTAAGGAATCTAATGGTGAAAGAATTGTTTAACTCGGTTCAGTAGTTTCGGAGCCTATTCAATTCAAACAAACAAACATACAAACAATCAAATCTTTCCTCTTTATAATATTAGTATAGACATAGATATTTTCAACTATACATAGAATAGGACCAGAACACCCTGAACAAATATCTGCAGATCTTACAAATATTTGTCCCGAGGCAGGAATAGAACCCATAACCTCCTGCGTCGCAGGTGGATCTTCGCCACCGAGGTCGTCGAGAATCAAATATTCTCATTAGAAACTTGAACTTATTCGACGGAATGTGTCCCAAGCGAAGCATAATTAGTTAGATTAAGGTATATATTTTATATGGGCCTTAGTTTTTAAGTATTTTCCATCGTGTACTAGACTATTGTTGCCTGAAATAAATGAATTATTATTATGATTTTGACAATATGTCTCCTAGTCATTACATCTTCATCAACCTACGGGCCTAAACTGACAATATAGTCATTACATCTTCATCAACCTACGGGCCTAAACTGACAATATAGTCATTACATCTTCATCAAACCACGGGCCTAAACTGATATGATGGTAATGTTTCAGCCGAACACCTGGCTGGTTCCCGTGGGTCTGATGCTGGTCCTGAGCGGAGTCCACTCGCAGATCGTGAGCACCACGGAGATGGAACTGGCCAGGGTGCGTCCTAGGACCACGTTCCGTAGGAAACTACCGAGATACTTCAGGTCAGGATATTAATAAAGGATAGCTTTAGTAAATACTGCGGTTCGCCCCGGCTTTGCACGGGTATTTACTATCAATACATAGTATAAAACAAAGTCGCTTTCTCGGTCTCTATACAAGGTGTAACAAAATATGTGTACTAAGCCGAAGGGGGAGGTTTCAGACTCCAATGGTGATCAGTTGTGGGGGGGAGATAATTAAAAATTCTTATTTTAATTATCTTATTTTTTTTTCATATTTTGTTACACGGTGTATAAAAATTTAAGCATACATGCTTAAATTTTTAACACTACGCAATGGATTTTGATGCGGTTTTTTTAATAGATAGAGTCGAGTCCCCGTACCAAAACGGAAAATGCATGTATTATGTATATAATGGTGTTCCTTTTACTCGTTTAGGTACGATACTTTTTAAATCATTGAAATCGGTCCATTGGTTGCGAAGATATTAAACATTTTGTAAAAGCCAACCGCGGGGCGGCCGTATAGACCGTAGTGACGTCACGAGCCCCGTTCCGCCCGCGCGCGCGTTCTCCGCCATTCATTTATTAAAGTTCACTCGATCTGGGCTGGTCGTGTAGTGCTTTTGTGGTTTTTACGTGAAAATATGCAGAATTATAAGTACTATGTAGTACCGAAATGTACTAATACTTCAATTAGTACTCCTGAAAAAATGTTTCCAATGTGCCAAAGGACCCGAAAAGTCGCAAAAAATTTACTGTCATGAAGAAACAATTAAGTTTGTACATACTTATCTACATAAAAATGTTGAAAATAACGGCGTAAGTAGTTACAACAACAAACACAACTGCCCTGGCTGACTAACCTAAAACTTTTAAGTATTTAATATATGCTAGTCCAGGTAGGTAGGTACTACATACATATACATACCTGGACTAGCCTACTTATTATCCTGCTGTTCTGAGTAGGTTGATAATGAGATTTTTTTACCTCTGAACTTTCCAACCACGAATTTTAGTTGAAATAAATAAATATAAATACAGAATGCTGGACAATCCACACAGCATCATCTAGCCCCAAGCTAAGCAGAACTGGTGTTTTGGGTTACTGATATACATACATAATACAATATTATTAACAATATTATTTACAATATTATTTTTATTATACATAGAAAACAACCAGAACCCCTGAACAAATATTTGTACGATCTGCAGATCGTACAAATATTTGTCCCGAGGCGGGAATCGAACCCGCAACCTCCTGCGTCGCAGGCGGACCTTCGCCCACCGCGCCACAGTGGTCGTCAGTGATGAAATTATTACTAAGATAATCAAATACCATGAAGGTATCAACCTAAGGTAGATCGAAAAAACGATACTGAAGTAGTATTTCTACCACTCATTTGTTATATACAAATAAATTACAATGATCTAACTAATTAAAAAAAACCACTAGTTTAGTTTAGTTAGGTTAGTTTGTTATATTATAATAATAACCTTCTACTATTAAACAAATCAAATCACTTATTAATCGATTTTGTATAAACTGGTGAAGTTACGCTCCTAGTTGGAGGAGTATCGCGAACAAAATAAGAGTGCGCAGTGGTTCGGCGGCAAGCGCTCGGGTTTTATGACGTCATAGCTTGCATTCGCGCGGTCAGTGAGCCTCGCTAGGTATTTTACCAATAACTTTGTCAGTTTTGGTCGTAGAACAAAAATTTTTACACTTTATGTCTTAGTTTTTCAAGGTCTATATAACTGCATTCATAACAAAAAACTGTACGGGTCCTCATTGGAAGGTGTAATTGGTGTGTTTTGTATTAGGATTGGACCCGTGCGAAGCCGGAGCGGGTCGCTAGTAAATTATATTTTCATGTGGTTTCCTATTTATTTTTAATGTAATATCTCTATTGCACCTTATAAAACAACAACTACCAACTAAGAAGTTTTTGGGAGAGTTTTGGTGGTGTAATTTTTTTTATTCCCTGGGCAAAGAATAACTTTATCTACTAAATATTATAAAGACGAAAGATTTGATTGTTTGTTTGAATTGAATAGGCTGCGAAACTACTAGACCGATTTGAAAAATTATTTCACCCGTAGGAATAAAATTTTATTGTTTTGGGAAATTAATCCGTGTCGCCGGAGGCTTAGAGGTATTTGCATCGGAGTTGGAGGTTACAAAATCTTCCTAAAATGTAAATAAATAGTAGCTACACTAGCTACACTAGTTCTGTAGGAAGATTTTGTATATTATGTGTTATATTTGTACTAGCGGCCCGCCCCGGCTTCGCACGGGTATTAAACAAAAATTTCAGAAATTATACACACTAAAACGATGGGTTTTACAGTTTTCATACGGATCTTTACTTTTTTTAACAGCATTGGGGTTTTTGACATTGACTCGACATTCCAAAACTGACACTGGCCGTAGAGAAAAATCAAGCACCGTGCGCTATACAACCTCTTTTTCTATTCTGACGCGCCATAATAGAAAAAGAGGTTGAATATACAGCCCACGGTTCAATTATTGAATTTTTCATGCGGATCCCTAACTTTTTTGAAAATATTATATAGCCTATGTTCATCACGGAAAATTAAGGATTCTAATGGTGAAAGAATTGTTTAACTCGGTTCAGTAGTTTCGGAGCCTATTCAATTCAAACAAACAAACAAACATACAAACAATCAAATCTTTCCTCTTTATAATATTAGTATAGATATAATGTGCTACTAATTTACTTTTCTAAACACTTTCTACTTTAATCAGCTTAAGAAAAATAGACTTTATCAGCCTAGATTAAAGTTGAAATTGTCACGTTCCCCAGACGTCCCCGTTCGGAATGCGAGGACGGTAGTGGCGCCGGCTCGGGCGACAGTGGCGCCACCTCAACGCACAGCAAACCATCGGCTAAGCTCGCTAAGTTTAGACGAAGGCAGTCGCGAACCGATCTCATTGATAGCGGAATAAGGTAAGACACTAAACTAAAACACTAATTACAAATTTTCAAACTTTTGAAACTACGAGTATCATACGAGGATTTTAACACTAAAGTCATTTATAACGGGATATTCACTGTTTGATATCACGGATCAACAGTGCATGGCGCATGAAACTGTTCCGAAATATTGGAAAACTCAAAACATGGTAAATATCCCGCTACAAATGACTTTTAGTAATTTTAAATTTTATTTATTCAGGAAAAGATAGCGTTTCCCAAAATGCATATTTAAAGAAACTAGGTTAGGTATGATATGATAACATTGATAACCCTGACTATTATAATAATCATATTATAAATGCGTAAGTAACTCATGATGTGTCTGTCTGTCGGTCTTGCACACCTAAAAATAAAAAATATTTTGATGAAATTTGGCACAGACGTTGTAAGAAAGTTAAATAGTAATGAAAGAACAATGAATTAAAACAAATCTGAACTGATACAATATTATTTGTACCAGATAATATGTATGTCCGATTACCTATTTCCAGGAAGAGAAAGAAAGAACTGATAAAAGACAAAGTGATAAACAAAGAGGCTCCTAAAAACAAACCATTGATTAAAGTTAAACGGAAGGCTAAGGATTCTGACGAAGAAGACTTTCAGTCTTGGAAGAAACCAGACGCACCCATAGTTACGTTCACCCCACCGCCAGATGACGCCACCCCTAGTTCATCGAAGTACAAACCTAACATACTAACTAAGAAACATCTAGAATCATTTAATATAAGATTAAACCAACAAATGCATATAGCTAGGGCTATATTCGCAGAAGGTGACGACGGCTTTGAAAGCCTTAATGGTAATAATTCGAATGCTAGTGACAATGAGAAGAAGACTGAGAGAGTTAAAGCTAGGAACAAGGTTACAGATAAGGTTAAGGATACGGATAGTGTGAGAGATGATGATGATAAGTCTGTGGATTCGGAGGGCGCTGCGCCTATGAGCAGCCCTAGTTCGGGCAAACGGGCTGGGGTGAGATTCGTGAATCGAAAATGGAAGGATGATGAGGGTCAGGATTCGAGTGATGAGATCTTTGGGAATGTTAAGAAGACGACTAAGGTGAGTCAGTTTAGATAAGTAGCTATAGATCCTTATATCAGCTTTGCTCTCGCATGAAAAACGTTTTGAAAGTAACAAAATGAGAATAATTTCTCGCAGCTTTTTTAACTTATTCCCAACTCAATTTATCTAACTTGTCCTTCAGATCATTAAAGATTGATAAATTTAGTATATTTTGACTATTATCCCTACATACTAAATATTTTAATAAATATAATAACAATAATTTCTATAACATAGGTGATAGAACGCAGAAACTGTCAGCACAGCAATAAAGGTAGTTAGAGAATGCACGATTTTATGTGGTAAATTAACAAGTATAAAATATTAATAAACATAATTCAAGTAGGTAGTCTAGTAGTTGCTTTGTATTATTTCCATTAAAAAAGTAGAGGGGATTGTGTGTCCAATGCTACTTTGTCATTGCATCTATAATTTGACGCGCCAGACTGGGAGCGCATTGAAAGCCACCAATCTAAAAATTAAAATAAGAAGTGTCCTTAGCTTTAGACACATGGTTATCATACATTTATTTATTAATAAGCGACAAAAGAACACAAATAGGTTAAAAAAAATAATAAACCCAATTTTCAGAAAAAAAAATTTCATGCAGTACCTACTTATTTTGTTTTTTCCAAAATCGAAAAGGTTTTTTTCATAACTTTTCGTTTTCAGACTTATCCTTAGTAGACCTGAAACAAACCTTGGCCTGTATAATGACTTAGTCCCCAGTAAAACATGTACTATTGCGACCACGACGTATGACAACGCTCCTAATTTCACAGATAACTTGCAGAAAAGATATTGTCACGGCTATTTTACATTAACATACTATAATTTATATAATATATATAAATAATATTATCTCTAGATAAGTCACTGCAAATTCGCAGGGTCATTACGCCTATTGGCGCCCAGTTAGTGGAGTTGCCAGTTTCAATATTTCTGCATTAATTTTTAACGATAGCTAACTTTTTAAGAAAAGAATAAAACATAGTACAAAAATCTTTTTCAACTTTCATGTGAGGTTTTTTACATTGCTGGTAGCAAGTGCACTAAACCTTTCGACTTCCTCGAATCTAATCCAACCATTGGTCGTTGTAGAAAGTAGAGTACCAGTCATCATCATCGGACGGAGAGTGTTCCGCGTCCGCGCCGTCTATCGCACTGCCGTCGCATCATACCATGTCAGACTGGGTGGGCCATTCTACTAACAGTAAGCATTACATACCTTAATAAATACAAAATATTAACGAAGTTCCGAATTTAAATATACAATTTTATTAACGACTCAGGACTTACCTTAATCCCGCAACCATCATCGTCAATAATAATAATAAATAATGTGTTGCATATTATGTTGTTTGATGCTCCGTAGCAGTACCACGGTCTGAATCACAGAAATCTAAATAATAATGTACTTATTCCAAGGTCGTTTTAAGGTCCTATTTCTGTGGCCTGAATCAATGGATTTTCAAACATGAAAAAAAATTGCATTCGAAATTGTACGTCTATACTAATATTATAAAGAGGAAAGATTTGATTGTTTGTTTGTTTGTATGTTTGTTTGTTTGTTTGTTTGAATTGAATAGGCTCCGAAACTACTTGACCGAGTTAAAAAATTCTTTCACCATTAGAATCCTTAATTTTCCGTGATGAACATAGGCTATATAATATTTTCAAAAAAGTTAGGGATCCGCATGAAAAATTCAATAATTGAACCGTGGGCTGTATATTCAACCTCTTTTTCTATTATGGCGCGTCAGAATAGAAAAAGAGGTTGTATAGCGCACGGTGCTTGCTTTTTCTCTATGGCCAGTGTCAGTGGAGTGTCGAGTCAATGTCAAAAATCCCAATGCTGTAAAGCCGGCTCTACACTCGCGGTGCGAACGGCCGCGACAACTGCGAAACGCTAGTGTGGATGTCGTTCACGCCTTCGCGTAGCTTCGCGTTCGCGCTTCGCGCGTTTCCCGATCAGGAGGCGGTTTTTTGGTCCGCGACAAAGGGTTTGTGGCGCGCGAACGTGAACGCATCTACACTCGCATTTTTCCGCAGTAGCGGACAGGACATCGCAAGGAGTGGTTGCAGAAATCACGTCGTCGTTGTCCATAGTCACGAACAAGACTGTGAAGATTTGCGAGTGTGGAGGGACACAGTTCACGCGTGGATCGCGACATACATTCACGGCGTGAAATAACGGCGCGACTTCACGCGCGAGTGTAGAGCCGGCTTAAGAAAAAGTAAGGGGTCCGTATGAAAACTGTGAAGCCCATCGTGTTAGTGTGTATAATTTCTGAAATTTTTGTTTTATACCCGTGCGAAGCCGGGGCGGGCCGCTAGTATAAAATAAAAATAGGAGCATCAAGTTTTCATATTATTTCAAACTATGAGGATGGCATGATCATTTTTATCAAACCCTCCTATAATCCAATAAATAAAGATTATAAAAAAAGTTTTCATATCAGACTGCAAGGTCAGTTTACATGTTTTATTTTGGCGATCGGCCGATTCTGGCGATTTACTAAAATTGATTCAGACAGTGGTACTGCTATAGAGCAACAATTATTACGCCACTAATTTAAATGGCTGACCAGTTGAAAATCTTTGGATCTACGTCTCTTGTACCGTGACTCCAGTTACCTACAAGAGGTACATAAGGAAACAAATAAAACGTAGAATCAAATATTTTCGACAAGTCGATAGTTGTTCATGCAGTCTCGTAGCTTGCGGGTTAAGGCCTGCCTGAGTCGTAAATTTTTTGATATTTTATAATTTAACCCTTAGTTAAAAAAATACGTAACCATACATTTTTAATGAAAGAACTACATCATACTCGTACCATGGTTTTGAACACTTAAATAATATCCCCATTATTTTAATTTAAAATTTTAAGTCAAGCAGTGAATGTGTTATTGTACAACTACATACCTAAATGGTTATAAAACCTTATTTCATAACCATTTACTTATTTTTGATATTAGGCTCCGGTGACGGATGAATTTTCCATGAAAACGTTTTTCCAAAATGATTTGTTATTTGAACATAATATGTTCAAATAACAAATCATTTTGGAAATATTATTTTCAATATGATCTTGATTTCACATTTATGAAAATATGCTCAAATTACAAAACATTTTGGTATTACGTTTGTATATATTTGGGGAATTGATTCGTGTTCCCCGGAGCCTGGAATAAACCATATTACCCTACAATACAATAAAATAAATAACTTACAGCTCAGCAGATTTTTTCGTTATAACCTGTTATCTCTAACAGGCGAAGAAAGCAGTTACTGCTCACAATCGGAAGGTGGAAATTCGGACGATGGCTTCCACTACGCCGGAGATAGTTCATGGGACCCCTTCGCTATACTCGAC
The DNA here is from genome assembly GCA_963931895.1 of Eupithecia pulchellata. Classification (NCBI taxonomy): domain Eukaryota; kingdom Metazoa; phylum Arthropoda; class Insecta; order Lepidoptera; family Geometridae; genus Eupithecia; species Eupithecia pulchellata. The sequence continues at coordinate 7,182,655 of OZ007529.1, forward strand.
CCTACTAATGATACAGGTAAATGTCATTGAATATTAGACCTTGGTTCTAGGATTTTATGAGTCAATTTTGTTTGTCTTTCTCGTGGTTGTTATATTAGACCTTAGTTCTAGGATTTTATGAGTCAATATTGTTTGTATTTCTTGTTGGTCGTTATATTCTTTTATTGAAAGGCCGACAGCTTAAACATGAATCGTTGTTAGGGATAAACTTATTAAAGTAGGTTCTAATAATCGCGAATAAGTCGGTTGCGTTTAATGTTTTCATTTATAAAACGTTTAGCTGTATGCCTAAACGTTTTTTAAATGAAAACATTAAACGAACTTACTCATGAAAAATTATGTAACAGATTAAGTTTCGGAAAGGTAAATAAAAATGTTCACAAAAACTCAATACATAAACAAAGTCACAGGGCGATTAATGAGTTTGAATTCAATTTAAGACCAAGATCATACTAATATCGTTCTTAATGCCTGAACTGTCTCAAACTCACTCAAATTTGTTATTTCGCTCATACACAAGACAAAAAATGCACACCTACCTAATTCATTCGTTCAGTTATCCACACTTGAAATACAATTTTTTTGACACATCCGCCACCAGCCTCCCTATATACCTGTAGGCCAGTAGTTCCAGCAAGATATTAATAATTCTATCTCCAAAGGTGTATTCCAACAGTGAAATGCACGATGTGGGAGCGCGGCTCGACATTACGGACTGAATTATCGGCTGTAGACATCAGCTGGTACGTGGTCGCGCGCGCGGAGCGAGCCATGGCGGGCGACGGCTGTTTGTGGGCGCCGCTGTTTATGAGCGCAGCGGTCGCGCTTTTTGCTCCTTTTATTAGACTTGTGCAGGTAAGATTGGGAGTGGAATTTTGTAGTTCGAAATCGTTATTTATCTCAAAATCTGAAAGCTACATTCATATTTAAAGAAAGCCTTTAGAATATAATATAATAGAAAATACCTATTATTAGCTTTCTGTCTATTTTATTATACCACACAAAGAGAGAAACATTACAAACAGACATACTTTAAGTAAAGGAAGTACAAAGGGCGGCCGTATCGCTATGAGCGATCTCTTCCAGGCAACCTTGGTATTAACTGGACATGAAGGAACAATACAGGTGGTACTTAATTGAAACAAAATAATAACAATATATGAATACTGACAAGAAATATAGAATAACTATACCTATATTTAGCCTTAAATACTATATCTATAAATAAATTTTGCTCTATTAACAAAGAAAAAACCACGGACTGATGCTGGCATGCTGTTCTTAATATGATACACAAAGACCTAAACTACGTGAACTTAAATAAACTCTTCGACTACCTCTATGTGTTTATTGTTACAGATAGCCATTGAACATGACTCACGTACAGAGGACGAGATCCAGACGCTTTCGACTATATCGTACGTTATAACAACGGTCGCTAATTACTGCCGCGAATCTATACTGCATATCTGGATTGGTGCGCTGGGTGACAATGGATGGTAAGTCTTTTTAATAATTGTGACACTAGATGTAACAAAAAACAGTTCGGTAAACTATAAAAGATTTTACTTTAAAAAAACCTAAAGAAATAAAATAATGAAATCTGAAATAAGGGGTTCATCATCATCATCATCATCAGCCTATGTTAGTCCACTGTTGGACATAGGCCTCCCCTAATGAGCGCCATAGCGCCCTGTCATAAGGGGTTATTACCCATAATCTCGCTGGGTTGTGGGTGTGGGTTGGGGATCGCAGTTCGGTGGAATTGTTCTGCAGAGGGCGCTGCTGCCCGCCCTCGGTGTGTTTCCCTTATTCGCCTCTTACGACACTCACGGGAAGAGTGGGGATTGTGAAATTCAATGCAGGCATCACACGGCCTAAAATTAAGCTCACATGGCTCATATTTGCGAAAATACAAATCTATGAAAAACGGATCACGCAATAAAGCTAAATGAAATCTGAAATCAGAAGTTATACTAAAGTTATTCAATAGCTAGAACTTTTAGTACCTATATACTTAACACCTACTTCGTAGACCAGCACAACTGTTTTTTCTGACAACCTCTGTGGCGCGATGGGCCAAGATCCACCTGCAACGCAGGAGGTTGTGGGTTCGATTCCCGCCTTGAACAAATATTTGTACGATCGGCAGATATTTGTTCAGGTTGTTCTGGTGTTTAATCGTTTTCTATGTATAGTTAAAAAAAAAAAATTTTCTATGTAATATAATTTGTATTATGTATATCAGTCATCTAGTTCCCATAACACAAGCTCTGGCTAGCTTGGGGCTAGATGGTGTTGTGTTAATTGTCCAGCATTATTTATTTATTCTTTCAGGGAAATATCAGCAAACATCATATCCTGCATACTACGCTTCGGGTTAAGTCTGCTTGTATTCTTTTTGCTATCCGTGGCGGAGCGCGCATACAAGCAAAGGTTCCTATACGCCAAGCTATTTTCACATTTAACATCGGCACGGCGGGCGAGGAAATCTGAACTGCCGCATTTCAGGCTTAACACTGTGAGGAATATCAAGACTTGGCTGTCTACACGGTCCTATTTGAGGGTAAGAATTGAATTGAATTTTTTATTACTGTCAAGCAGGCGGTTATGTAAATTGGTCTTAAATTAATCTATTTAGTATCTCTATTCTTCTATGGTCTGGCTTACAGCATTAGGTACCTACTTAATAAATATACATATTTTATGTACAGTATAGTACAAGGCTATTCTTTATTTATTGAAAACGGATCAGGGGAGGCGTTTGCCCAGCAGAGGGACGCACCAAGCTTAATAAAAACCGAACTTAATGGATTGAGATTTATATTAAATGGGTGAATTAATAACTACCAACATATACTTATTCACATAATTCCTCTTTAGCTTTCTGTCTATTTTAAATTTAATTGTAATAAGTTAAGCTGATGGCAATCCGAATTAGATACATAAATAAATAACTATTATGAACTGGTATCAGAACTGCAATTGCCTTTCATCCAAATCAATGTAACTGGTAGAATATTTTATGGTCCAGCTTTAAATTTGGATGCTTTGAATACAGGCTGTATTGCTTTATTTCTCTTACACTGGGTACATTAACTTTCTCACCACATCGATTAATTTAAATAAACATCACGTCATTCTACTGTTTCCTGATTGGTCGTTTCCATATTGGAACGGTTTATAGGGTAAAGGCACATTGAAAGCGATTCATTAAACATTTTGATAGAATATTGAACCCTATCTCAACAGCGGAAGGGGTACTAACATAAAAATGTCGCGCGAATTAGTTGGAGTGGTCGCGAATTTTTTCATAGAGATTGTGGTTTTACCTTGTGTCGGTGTTGCCATTGATTTAGCTGAGGAATCTTTCTTAGCGTTATCCCTTTAGTAGTTTATAATATTACCTGTTTGGTTCCAGAGACGCGGTCCGCAGCGATCCGTCGACGTGATTGTATCCGCGGTGTTTTTGCTGACTATAACCCTGCTGGCGTGCGTCAGTGCACAGCTATTACGGGTTTGTGATGTTTGTATCGTATTCCATTCATTTATTTACGGTTTGCTTGAATTTTTTAGTGTTCTGATCGTTTTCTATGTAAAGTAAAAAATATCTATCTATGTACAGTATGTACTTGTATATTATTATATATGTATATCAGTTATATAGTACCCATAACAAAAGCTCTGCTTAGCTCGGGGCTAAAAAAAGCAGGTATCAAATTAAGGTATCAGTTTATACATTTCAAATAAATTTTAGGATATCTCGTAGGGGTGGTTTTCAAAAATTCTTGAAAAATTGTATGTAATCAACTCCGAAGATTGCAGAGCGATCCATTTGAGATGTTTACAACTAATAAGACATAGATGAGATAGCGATGCTTCTAACTGGAACCTAATAGTACCTAGTTTGTATAATTGTTAATTTCGGGAAACCCTCGGCGCGCGAGTCACACTCGCACTTGACAGATCTAACATATAATTACGACATCATAATTATATTTTGTCATACTGCTAGGCAAAGCCCTTTTATCATCAAGGTCTGGCGACCTATCATTCCACCATTTCCACAAACATGTAAATTTTTGCTAGAGATTTTCATTGAAGCCAAATACCAGAACCATATTCATGTACATATTCATTCAAGGATTGAAAAAGATATGTTATGGCTTCCATCAACAATCATGCACAAAACCCCTTTTCTTCTCAGGACTCCCTGACCCTCGAAAGCATGTGGCTGCTAGAAGCGATGGTGTGGTGCGTCTGCCTCGGGATCTACCTGCTCCGTCTACTTACCCTGGGCTCTGACGTGAACCGCAAGTACCGCGGCTGTCTGTCCGCTATCATCACGGAACAGATCAATCTGCATCTGGCTATCGAGCAGAGACCCGAGCGAAAGGAACAGTTGACGGTCGCCAATAATGTGCTGAAACTCGCCGCTGATCTATTGAAGGTGGGTTATCTGAATGCTTGGAGGGAAACTTAAACTTTATTTGAGTCCGAGATTTTGATCTGCGACTACCACAATAGTTCTTACTTGTTTTGACAAGCAAGCACTATTGTGCTAGTGGTGGTGTATATTGTAGCGCGTCAGAAGCATACCTATTCGTTTCACACATTTAGTATTAAATGATACAACACCTTATATACACAGTAATAATGTGTTAATCCATACTAAATGTATGAAAACTAAATGTTTCGAGTTTTTAGGGTACTATCGCGGAAGAGTGCGAATCGACTTAAAACATTGGTTTAAATTAACATCTCGTCATCCAGCTGATTTCTGATTGGTCGATGGCGGTCCGCACCGCGTCAAAGACATGCACCCCAAATCCGGTATTCAAAATAACTCTTTTTTTCGCAGGAATTGGACGCTCCTTTCAAGATAACTGGAATATGGGCCAATCACTACGTATACACGATCACCAAAGTGGTGATCCTATCGGCGCTGTCTGGGGTGCTATCAGATATGCTAGGATTCAAGCTGAAACTCCACAAAATCAAAATAAAATAAAGTTAGCTACCCTGAAAGGGTTTGGAAATAATGTGATAAAGGATATTATAAATAATTAGTTATATTAATGTAATGTTGGCGCTTTGGTAGCTGTTTGTTGTTAGCATACAATATTACCTACCTATTTATCACATTGCTGTACAAATAACAGCAGTATGCGTTATGCATTAGTTAATTATTGTCCATCAAAATAAGTCTATTATTATGACTGATGGAAATTGTTATTTTTTTCATATACTTATGGGACTCTTGTAGCTTTTTAAATTAATTCATTGTGCCATAGTGATTTAGCATGGTTTAGTTCGGTAAATTTACCATTTGGGCATTAGCGCCCGTATGGCGCCTGTGATAAAAACATTTAGGCCCTATTTCACACATGCCAACATAGTGTAAAATCGACGACAGACGCGTTGGCGAAATTTCCTGTTTCGTGAAATTTCGCCTTGATCTTGTAGCTACATCTTTTTAGCAGTGATGATTAATACAAATTTCCGATTTATTATGTATACTTTAAGATACATTAGTAAGCAATAGGCTTATGATTATGAAATATATTGAAAATGAATCACTTACGTAGTTTCTTTTTATAGTAAAATAAAAATCTTACTTGTTATGGCAGTAAAATACAAGGAAAAACAAACAGCATTTCGTTAAATCTAATTTATTACAAATAACGAATTACATAGTTAAACAAAATTCATTTCAACTTGCTATCTTCAAATAAAATCATTTTTGTATGGCGATTTCATTGTGCCATCAGATTATCTACAGTCGTTATCCCTTATCTAGTCGATTCTATATCGATACATTTATGAGATATTTTACTCACTAGGAAAAAACTTAGTATGCTTCCTAGCATTATACTAACTTTAAGAATCTTATGCTAGATACATACATAGGCAAACCAAAAACTTGTCGCTTGACTCATTCAAAAACTTTAAATTATTGCGATGCACCAACAAAATATACAGGTAAAAGTCGACAGGGAAAGATATTTATGCGTCGCCTGTGATGTTTGGTATCCTTAGTATATTTATTGTACAGTTGGTTGGTCCCCACCTGTCTCTATTCTAATTCAGAAAACATAATAAGTCAAAAAAACTTTCAAACCAAAGAGAAACAAACTAACTGTCCTAAATACTAATAAATACAGATATATTTACCTATTTAAAATTACATACATTTAAATAAACCTTACGGTTTTAGTGGCAATATAGATGTTACAAGAGTACAATATGTCCTTTTCGAAAGTTACTAACTTTCAAAATCACTTTTTGAACTCTTAAAATAGCACTGCACTTATGCAATGGATAAACCAGATTGCTTTAAATCACTTTCTTAGTAGAGCGGTTGATGCCGCTTTCATACTCGCCGACAACGTCCTAGCCAGAATAAATCAGGATTACACAAGGGTAGTAAACTTGTGTTATGCTCATAAAGCTTGTCTATGTATATTAGTTAAATACACTTCAAGTACAATTACAACAGCCAAATTAAATGTAGAAAAAGTTTTCTTTTTAATGCAAGGGTAGTAAACTTGTATTATGCTCATTGTACGAGTCCGTACATCGTTTATTGCCCTAATTAATGTCAACCGCGTATTACATATATCCAGCTTAGTTACTACTTACCTGGTGTACGACTCATAGCTTATTTATGTAAATTAGTTCAATACTCTTCAAGTACAATAATACCGAAAGAGACAAATTAAATGTAGAATGCTATAAATACAAACAAAGAATCCTGTAGTTTGGAGCTCAACGAAGCTATGTGTTTTATGCAATGAAATACCAAAAGTTTTAGGCTGAAGCGTCACAACACTACCCTTGTGTAACCTGATATTTACTTCCAGTGCTTAGGTCGCGTGATGAAAGTCGCGAGATGGTCCCACTGATGTTATTCGTTGTTGCGGCGACGCTCGCGGGAGGACGAGCGGTGCGAGCGACTGCGGCGAGCGTCGCGGTCGCGGTCGCGCTCCGACTCGCGGTCGCGGTCGCGGCCGCGAGACTTTTCGCGCGACACTTCGCGGGTTTCGTCGCGTCGGCTGCGGCTGCGAGATCGACTTCTTCTGCAGAGACAAAAATAGATTTTTTTTTAATAAATTAATTCGATCATCCTAAAGTGAGATAAATAATGCTGGACAATCCACACAACATCATCTAGCCTTATGCTAAGCAGAGCTTCTGTAATGGGTACTAGATGACTGATATACATAATGCGACCAAACACCCTGAACAAATAATTGCAGATCGTACAAAGATTTGTCCCGAGGCGGTAATCGAACCCGCAACCTTTGTCGCAGGCGGACCTTCGCCTACCGCGCCACAGAGGTCGGTTAAAGATAACAAGACATAAACCCCCACCCCTCCCTCGTCTTCACCTGTTATATTAGACTGTAGATTCTGAACACACTCTTTATTTATATCTATAAAAATACATAGCTTTTGCGCGCGCCCCTAAACTCTTGCTCAAATAAGCGACCCGTCTTTGTATAAGAGTGACTACAAAGCGCAGCTGACAGTACAATAACCTACCTTCTCTCCCGCTCCTTCGCACGGTCGCGGTCGCCGCGTTCGCTCTTCTCGTCCTTGTCCTTATTGTCCTTGTTGCGGTCTCGCTCGCGCGCGGTCTCGCGGTGCCTGCGCGCGCGCCGGTCCAGCTCGCGGCCCCCGACGTAGTGCCTGCGCCCGCCGGATCTCTCGCGCTCTATCGCGCCGCGCTCCTCGCGGCGTTTCTCTACGTTTTTCTGGAGATACAAAAGTTTATGGTGAATAATCTGTATCTATACTAATATTACAAAGAGTAAAGATTTGATTATTTGTTTGCTTGAATTGAATAGACTCCAAACCGATTTGTTTTCTTTCACCATTAGAATCCTAAATTTTCTCTGATGAAAATAGACTATAGAAAACTTAAAAAAAAAAATTGGGAACCGCATGCAAAATGCAATTTTTGTTAAAAACCTGTTTGAAGCCGGGGCAGACCGCTAGTGTTGTATAAATACGGTCGTCTGATTTTACTTAGAACTCAAAATATGCATGCAGAAACGAGTACGAAAACATCAATGACGAAATTTATTATTTATCATTATGTGCCCTGCCCTATGAATTTATAACATCTACTTCCATACTTAGGTAAGTGATTGAAGGGGACCCCAAGGGATCCCCCAAGGGGAAATCTACAACCAAAGATCCGATTTTGAAATTTCTTTCACTATAAACACAAATTATTCCTTTCCATACAATCTTGCGAGACACAGGTTTTGTTTTATTCTATATCAGGTAATGACCATAATCCCTGTCAGGGCAATTTGGGGATCGCACTTCGCTAGTAGAATTGTTACAGAAGGCGCTGCTGCCCGCCCCCTCGATTTATATACTTCGTGTTGGATTGGGGTGGTGCGAATGCTGGGCCACATGCAGTAAATTGCATGTACAAAATACAATTACAAAATGTTTATTTATCATGCTCTTATGGTCATTATAGATAGCAAAGTGTTTGTTACCTCCTTTTAAGTATAAGAATACTTGTATTCAAGGGCGTCGCCAGCCCACGGCCAAGGGGGGGGCAAGACGTAGCCAGACATAGGTACCAGACTGGCATTCAACACTGGAAGAATGAGCCAGCACGACAACTTTTGTAACTTTTTCGGACCACAAAGTAGTATAAAAAGTGTAATGAGCACCGATATTTTTTAGTATACTGAAAATAGTCAAACTGGACTACATAGAATAAACGGCGAGCGGAGCGAGCCGCGAATTATTTTTTTACTTTTTCGGATGTATGTAAAAAGTTTACAATAGTATGTATATAATATCTAAAGGAATAAAAGCAAATGGAGGTAGCAATTCAATAACGACAAAACAAGAAAATAGGTTCTTAATCCATCCATTGATTAAGGAAATTAAAATTAATGTCGTGCCTTCCTAGATGTGCATAGCGCCCTGCGCTAAGCGAAGAGACGAATTTTGACGAAGAAAAAATAGGGTTTTAAGACAGAATAACCACTTCAAGTGCTCCCACGAGTGAAACGTATCCGAGAAAATTTTACATATTAAAGTTTTATTTATATATTATAAACGGTGACACAACATTTCGGGAGCTGGCTTGTACCCCCAAAACCCCCTATCCCTACGGGCCTGTTTGCCTGTATGGCGATTGTAAATAAGAATGCTTTTCACTTCCATGTGAAAAGCTTCACAAGCTATACACAGCACGTACATATTATAATATTTGGTTACAAATGACCGAACAAAAAAAATACAACATTTTTTTTTAATTTATAATATTGCACTAACTGTCACTACTTATTCCCCGAGATAGTGATTTTATGCGGGATTTATCGGCAAAGCAAAACAATAGCAGGACTTTCGTTGTTTTGCAGTCGGCTAGGTACATATTTTTGATCTCTAGAGGGGGGCAGCAGCCCCCCCTGGCGACGCCCTTGCTTGTATTAGGAGGTAAAGATCTTCAAAACATACATTTCCAGTAATAATTTAATTCCTATATGAATGTAACCTACCCTAGGTTTCGGTTAACTTTGTCCTATTGAAGTTCATGTTGTAGTGTGAGGAAAGTACAAGTGGTAGAGAGTTGTGAATGTTTATGCATCTTTACCTTTAAATCAGCTAATTTATCACGAATAGTAATAAATCCGAGATGCAGTTTCCCGCCGAAGTGGTCGGCCAGCCGCCGATCGTTGTCATGGATACCGAGGTAGGCGGAGCAGACCTCGCAAACCCGCAGTTTCTGCTGTTGGTACGACGAAGCTGGCATAGAGTTGCGGTATTCCTGTTCCGCGACCGCTTTCTTCTTGCGGAGCTCGTCAATCTGGAATACAATAAACAAATTTAGCATACATAAACATTTATTTGCATGTTTATAAATAAGTCTGCATCATCATCATGCAGTCTTGCATCTAGACTGAAAGCAGGCAGACCTTGTGTTTTGGTTACTAGATAACTGATATATTTTATATGATACGTAGATAGACAATTTTTATTTTAGGTAGTAAGCACCCGAAACAAGTTTCGGCAGATCGTACCATTTGTCCCGGGAATCGAACCTAGTGCGTCACAGGAGGAATCAAGTTGCTGCACTGCGACACTGACTTCGTCATAGGCATTGATAGCGAACTCAACATTAGGCACGTATTGCCGTTCGAGAACTATGGTGAATCGAAACAATGTCTTTTAAATTAACATTATTTTTATGTATAATGGGCAGAGCAGATCGGTTATTTTATTTTTCAAGGTTATCCACTCATTATGGGATACCCTGTATATTATATTATATAGTCTGTTTCTATGGGATAATGTATGAACGTTACCATAGATACATCTAGGTAACTAGTTAATAAACATCTTACCTCTCCCATAAGCTTCACACTCTCCTCAACCATGCCCTCCTCGCCGAGAGCCTCAGCGCGCGCCAGCTTCTGCCCAATGGCCTCTGCCAGCTCATGCACGGCATTAGCCTTCTCATTCACTTCCTGTGATAACTCCTCCTGAGTCTCCGCTAGGCGCTGCTTCGCTGCAGTCGTGCGGCGGTCGCAGTCAGCGATGAACGCTTCTAGGTGATCCGTTGCCTGTGGGGTTGGTATTATATGAGAACTAGAGTTTGGTGTTTGAGGGTCAAGCAGAACAGCATTGTAAGGATCTGTCTTGTTGCGTTTAAAGTCACATCTTTTTGCTGTGTTGGGTATTTAGGAAAGGCAGGACATAGATCGTTCTAGAAGCATTTTCAGTCATAATCTTAATTCATGTGACATGGTACACTTACATCAATGGAGACTGATGAAGCCAGATTTTAGCTGCAGCTCCTTCGAATTTAATATTATTGGAAATAATAGAAGAATTGAGATCAATAATCAAATATACTCACATCAATGTCGTAAAAATAGTCTTTGGTTTTGGATGCTAACTCAAAGTCCGCTCTGAGTGCCAGATCATGTATTTTGGGGCACTCACCTAAGTCCATTCGCTGCAATTAAAGTTGAACCATAAACATTATTAAAAAGTTTATTTATCCTCCAGTAATAACAATGTTTCATTCTTCAATATTTTATAGACCAATATAATAAAGTATCCCAGTTAACACCATACTAGTCACATCATAAATAGAATACAGTACAACAAAAATAGAGCAATATTTTATTTCAATAGTATTAAAAATAATACATACAATATCACCAACAGCTCACAAGTCCCAGTTTCGCCAGTATAGGTGAATTTGTTAAAAGTACTTACAAAAACCAGAGGACACACCTTTTCATATAAACCTGCCTAACTACCCTGTTTTAGTAAAAGACATGAATGTAGTGTTTTTCTTTGGACCTGTAATATTTTATAGGTAAAACAGATCTAAAGCTATATCTATAAGACTGCAGATGGTATTAAAATTTTGATCCTTCTATTAGGGACATAATCAGATAAGGTAAAGCAGAACCTTGCAAAGATGATTTGAGTCATGTCATCTCATTGCAAATGAAGGAAAACTTATTTGTATATATGTAATAGATAAATAAATTTAAAAATTTATTGCAGATATAAGTATAATTTCACGATATTTAAACTCAAGATTCAATTGAATAGACATGCAACATTTTTTGACTAGCCATGTAGACAGCTCAGTACGTACCCAATGTAGTTTGATTGTTTATGACGAATAACCTCTCACCCGACTAGTTTTTTCATGTTCCTAAAATTTTATTTCGTACTCACCAAAGCAGCATTAGCAACCGTTGATTTTAATTTATTAGAGCCATATTAAATTAATTACTGCATAACAGTAAGAATACAATCAGCTAACTATAAATGTTTTTATACGTACATCTTGGTACTTACAGAACAGCCTAACTCATACAATCTATATCCCTCATCTGTTAAGTATTGTGATGAGCAATAAAGACTAGTGTGGGGCATTTCTGAAAAGCATATTTCACCACAGTTAATGCCACTTCGATGTAATATTGAAACAACAGAATAGTTGCTACAGTTACACAATAATTATGGCAGTGAAAGTAAAAGAAACCACATAATATTAAAATAGAATATTTTTTTACCATCCCAGTGTTTGTGAAAATAAAAAAAGAGAAATTCCCAACTATGTATTTCTGAGATATCTTTTGCACATTCATTTCTGAGAGCAGAAAATTGAATAATATAGCAGATAGAACAAAGTTTAATTCTCTCTTTGATGCATGCAGTGATAACATGAAAACAGGAAAAATTTGCTACAAAAATTGATAGCTTGTGAAGAGTCTAATCCAATACTCTGTGTTAAGATTTGTAGGACTCTGCACTTTTTTCAGAAACTGAATTTTCAAACAAACTCTCAGAGATAACAAATACCAATAAATTTACAGAAATAATGCTTACCGTGGACGATAGAATTTCATGGGGACAACATTCCAATAGAAATGATTTGCACACTGTATCGTCATTAAATTTTACAGCATGTCTGTCGGTTTCACCTGAAAATATGGATTTCAGGTTAATAATTTTGTAATGTTTGGGAATACGGAATGTAAAGGAAACGTGGAATTTACCATTTCTCGTCGTGCCCATCAATTGATCCAACATTGCCCTCATTTGCTCGTGAGCAGACATGATTAAAAATTGTTGTTCCCGTCTATTTTATTGTAATGTAGTCGACCTTATAGCACAAAATATACTCCGCCAACCCAGACTCTTATTAAGTTATAGGTAAATTTTATAAATTCGTGGACAATTTTCTAAGTCCCAACAACGCCAGCAAATCGATTTTAAAATGGCGGCGTTTTTTTTCTACGCCATCTCAAATAATTGACAGAAAATTTGACTGTACCTAAATCTGTCAACGTCAAACATCTGCCTGATAAATGAATGAAAACTCTTCTTCTTTTATAATGAATACTCTTTTGTAGACTAGAAACGAGGTGGAGTTGATACACGTCCTCTGCCGATACTTTCGCAGTTGTTACATTTAGGTACCGGACTACACACAAAAATCTGAATAAATTAATAAGGCACTAGAAATTATAAGAGGCAAACCCGTGTGACCTTGTCGCCGCTTAACGGGCCGTCCGCGCAATCTTCGTCGTAGATAGGCGCACGGGCTGCGCAAGTCGGAGAGATCCGCGGTAGTCCGCGGTGTAAGTACTAGTGGGTCCCTCAGTCTACAACAGGCTGCCGGACACGATTAAAGATGCATCTTCTACAAAAGTTTTCAAAAATCTAATGAGAAAATGGCTTATATAAAGCACTTTTTATTCCGTAGCTGAGTTCTACGAACTAAGAATTATTTAAATATTATATACAATTTTTATTTGTAAGTGCCACTGACTAATGCTAATGAATGAGCCACCATATTCGAAACAGCAGACATAATAGAACAAAGTGTGTCGCAGGAGATCTAATTGTCGAAACTCTTCCATAATCTGCATATACCACTATGAGGCTTACAATTCACCGGCAGGCAATTTTTTTATCGTTATTTTAAATACCATTGCTGTATAAGTTCTTTTTAATGCAAACGTACGTAGCAATTTAATGCGAAGTTTACGACATCGTCGTGCTCTCCATTCTGTCATGGTACGGCCGTAGGTCGCGGTAACAGGAACTAGCGTAAAAGTAAGTAATAAACACGTTTTTAGTTATTGTTATATAATATCAGTAAGATATGATAAGGGTTTGTCTATTTCTGATGATAACTAAGAACGGTGTATGATTTTTGTGTGGCCTGTTTATTATGTATTAGTGACCGCATGGGTGGGAGAAATGTATTGGCGACGTTGCGACAAGCGTACCTAAATAATCAGTGACTGATTGTTAACATTTCTAGTGCTATAAGATTGTAACTTTTGTAGAGTATCTAACGGACTAGACGTTTTTATTTCTTTATGTTTTTTATTGGTTTCGGTTGGTGCAAAATATTATAAATAATAATTCTAATTTATATTCATAAAACCCATCTTTGTGTCTTGTGAAGTTGCAGACTGGCAGAGTCGAAGCAAAAAGTAAGAGGGCCATAAAAAAAGAAGTTGACATTATATTTATTTTTGTTTTGGATGAAATGAAATGAAAATCGGTTCAATGTGACGGTCATCGTTTTTGAATAAATTCCGCCTATTTTATCTAGAAAAGCAATGACTTTAGTAAGAATTTATATCCCCGTAACCGGAGAAAGATATAGTGAACTTTACTACAAAGGTTGTACTTGTAGTTCTGTGGATAGCTCCATAACGATTTATCTAACTCGTTTCTTCTCTGAAGCTGAAATCGTTACAGAAAAAATACCTGCGAAGAGTAATGTCGTCTTTGGATATAGCGGTGATAGAGTTCCTATAAAGGCTTTCAGTAGATTAAGTAATAACATAGTATTGAACAAAGAAAGAACACAGCTTAATCGGTTACTTATGAATGGTCAAGTGAAACCCACAGAAAATACTATAATCATGTACTATGACTATAACAAATTTCGGGATTCCCAAACCATTACAGAAAGTGCAGATATTTCAAAGTTACAGGAACTGATACATGCTCAAAACGGTGTTTCGCAGAATGAAAATATGTCATATACTCCAATTATAACACTTCCCTATTGGTTAACAGCATCAATGTTTCTCCAACATATTTGTAATTATTTAAACATTATAAAATGGCTCACAGGAACATTAAAGAGGGATAATAAAGTAAGTTGCACTTCTAACCTTATTTGTTATCACTTAAGCTGGTCTCCAATTCCATTGCGAATTTACATTGAATCATTTTTCCACTTCAGATATCAATAAAACAAGGAAACCTAATCCTGGCAGTGCTGACAGATGTACTGCTGGGATATGTCTTGCTGCAAATGCTGCCTGAAAACACGAGAGATATCAGAAGCTATCTAATGGATGTACTTGAGGTTACATATATTATATATTTATTTTATACTATTTATAAAGTAAATAGCTTTCTCCCTGGCTTTGCACGTATATTTAACAAACATTATAACTTTCTGAACATCTTGGGTTACATATTATAAGAGTTTTCATACGGAACACTTTTTGAAAAATATTCTATAGCTTCTATTCATCAGAGCAGATATAATGTAGAATTTTAATGGTGAAAGATTTTGTGTTAATTGGTCCAGTACTTTCCGAGCAGTTTAATATTCAATTCAATCAAACAATCAAATCTTTCCTCTTTATAATATTGGATTGGATATAAATAAACATAAGATATGACGATAAACTAAATATCAAGATATAATAAAAATACTACCTACTGGCAGCTTTAAGAGTAAGGAACCTTTGGCAAGATACTAGAGAGACACACAGACAGAGCTCCTTACACTTGTTTTATTTCTAGTGTAATTATAAATTACTCAATTGGAGTGACTAAGCTGCAGAAAGTCAAATCCTAAATGCTTAAAACAAAAAACATGTAGATATCTAATACCTGCATATTTTTCTTTTTCAAAAGTCTGTTTTCTTTTTTCAGAGAATAATAAACATGCTGTACTCCTTACTCACCTGGCTAATGGGTGCACCAGTTGGGCTTAAACTCAATAATGCCTTCAATAAAATGCTGGGAAAATACTTTTCTTATCATGTGCAACTGTGGTGGCTGTTTTTAGGTAAATATGAATTGTTTTTTCACTTAAAGGGCTTATAGAAATCTCAGGACAAAGCGCGACATTTTTCATCCCTAAAAAGATGTAGGTATGAATTAATTGCACAGGATGAAAACACTTAAAAAATATATTTGATTACATTCAAATGATTTTATGGTATGTACATTTTTTAATAAACAGATTAAGTATAT
Source organism: Eupithecia pulchellata (assembly GCA_963931895.1). Classification (NCBI taxonomy): domain Eukaryota; kingdom Metazoa; phylum Arthropoda; class Insecta; order Lepidoptera; family Geometridae; genus Eupithecia; species Eupithecia pulchellata. The sequence continues at coordinate 7,198,456 of OZ007529.1, forward strand.
AAAAAAAAGTATTTGTAACCATTGAGGTTGATATTTTTACAAGTATGATATTTTTGAAAGATAAAAATGAACCAACCAATTTTACACTCATAGGCAGAATGAACCACTCATCTTGTATATCTTTCAGTTTAAAGTAATCATCAAAGGACCTTATTTGATGGAAGTTGTGTATGTTAAAAGCAACCTCAATGGTTACAAATACTTTTTTTTATATAGGTACTTAATCCATTTATAAAAAAAATAAGTACCATAAAATCCATATTGCAAAAAATTTGCAATTAAAATAGCAATATTTTGAAAAACATCTCAAATATTTGTTTTTATTTTAAGGAGTTAACAATGTAATCAGGTTGAAGAAAAATATAGGTGAGCGGTTAATTGTGCTTGTTAGTTTATTTGGGGAGAGATCGAGTTTTTTTTTTACTAATATTCCTAATTTTTCTGTTTCAGATACTTGCAGCACAAAACTAGATGTATTATTAGATGCATACCACTACATAGGCTATTTAGGACTGACATTTCAAATAGCTGTGATATCTGATACAATTTGTATTGCCACATTCCATTCATATTGCATTTATGTGTATGCTGCGAGGTAAATTGCAAAGATATTTTAACTATTTTTATATTCTAGGCTTAAAGCTATTTTTATATACTAGTGGCTCCAGCTTCGCACGGGTATTTAACAAAATATAAAAATTATACATACTTTTTTTCACACACATTCATGTTGGATTACACTATCAAAGTTTCATAATGGATCCCTAACTTTTTTGAAAATATTCCTATTGCCTATGTCCATAAGGCGGAAAAAACGGTTAAAGAATTTTTCACAACGGTGCCGTAGTTCCGGAGCCTATTAACTCCAAACAAACTATCAAATCTTTCCTCTTTATAATATTAGTATGCTCGTAAAAGCAAACAGTCTCAATGGGTGCCTCAGTGGCGGTCGCGGCGTAAACATCGACCCCTCTAACTCAAACTGTGGATATCGCAAAAACCGGCAAATGGAACCCACCAAAACAAAGAGCATCCTTCTGGTTTTTTAACATCTCCACTGCAATCACCAATTCTCTACTAAGAGTACTATTTTTGGCAAACCCCTGCTTTGTTTTGCTAAGGGAGGCATATTCAACAGTGGAAATTATCCTATGGGGTTAGGTACATAGTGATTATGAAGGAAGTGAGTGTATAGATAAATCAGAAAAAACATGACAATAAAATTTGTCTGAAAACAAAATTCTATATCAGCATCGCAGTATATATTTAAAATATCTATGTTTTATGTTTCAGACTCTTCAACATCCAAATATCGGGCTTGATAGCATTACTACGACTTTTTGTGGGACGAAAGTACAATCCATTGAGAGGCGGCATTGATTCCTGTGAATATACAAACCAAGAATTGTTTGTCGGCACTGTTGCATTTACCATTCTCTTGTTACTCCTGCCGACAACTGCTATGTACTACATTGTATTTACAGTGGTAATTTGCAGCTGTTTTATCTAATAGATATAGATTTGTATGTAAATGGTTGAATTTACGTCAGGAATGTATATCTACAGAATTGGAACTAGTTTTCTAAAATTAAATATCAACATCATCATCATCAGCCTATATTTGTCCACTGCTGGACATAGGCCTTCCCATTTTTTTCAAAATTTCACGATTTCAGCGGGACTTGAACCCGCGACCTTCCGTACGGGATGCGCTAACCACTGCGCCAAGAAATCAATATTTGGGATATTATTTAATTTCTTTGAGATAACCCAATTAGAGTGCGAGGGCGCACTTAGTAACAAAATTCTTAGTTTTCTAAGTAACCTTAAGCTCTACCTCTGTGGATACAATCATAAGACCACTTATACTTTAAAGTGGATCAGTTTCATACCAATTGCTTTTATCACATTTCTATTAAAGTAACTTCACTGTTTGAGAACTTTAAGGTATTTATTATGGAACTAAAAGCAGTTGTAAAACTCCCAGAAAACTTTAATCACATAAAAGATTAGCCATCCATTCCAGCTGCTGAGTGAAATAAAATTTTATGTACCAATTATTATTATTTTTTTTCAGTTCAGAATATTGTCACTAGCAATCCAGAATAACTTGGCAAAACTCATCTATATTGTGCAGACTTTGCCTCTGTATGTAGCAGCATTGTGGCTTACCAAATCGCACAAAGTGGCAGGTCTGTATAATTTATTTTAATTTTTAAAAAGCAAAAAGTAATGGATTTTTTTATAAAAACTTTTAATTCATCATAAATTAATAAAACATTGGATTATAGTTTGTGATAATGATAATAAAATTGAGAGGCCTTTAACTAGCAGTGGGGAGTTAAATAATAAGTAAATAAAAATGTTTAATATACATTACTAGCGACACGCCCCGGTTTCGCACGGGTGCAATGCTGATAGTAATGCATGTTATACATACAAACATGCCGCTCGAATCACTATCTATTAAAAAAAACAACATCAAGATCCCTTGCGTAGTTTTCAGACAGAGAGCGCGAAGCTAATTGTACTATATAGTGAAGCTTACCTTTTGATGTCATGTTAATTCTATGAAGTATTACAGGAAATATTCTCATCCAAGTGGAACATACTGAAGAAGCGTCAGCCCCTTTGCTCGTCAGAGTGGAACTCCTCAGTAAATCTATAGTTGATCTGATCAACCAGTTCAAACCTCCAGTGGAAGTGCCACAGCACGTCGCATGGACTAACTTAATATCGAATGTTCTGGTTGGAAAGCAAATTGTTTAACGATAGGTCCTGAGAGCAAAAGTAAAGGTATTTTTTTTATTTCTTCAAGTTTGCCAGAAATAACTATAATTATACCAAAAAGTCTGAAATCAACGGTAGAATAGGAAGAATTCCTTCCTTTAGGCCAAGCACGGGCTTTCTTGTCTAAGGTAGAATAGACAAAAATTACGTCACTTTGTCATCGAATGCGTAAATTATTTGAAATTAATTTCTTCAACTTCAATAATGTACGCAATGTATGGCGATGCGATGTCATTACTGTCTATTCTACCCCAGAGAACAATCCCCGTGCTTGGCCTACTGGACAGTTCGTACAACTCATAACTTGTACAAACAACGATATCGAATGTAAAGTTTGATCAAAATATTTTTTTTCTATTTCGACATTTCATTTCATCAATATATATTTTTTCCTATTTCGTACAGTTACTAATTCGTACAAAGTACTGATTTGTGCAATATTGGTTTTTTCCTATTTCGTGCTATGGTGCAGTTATAGTTCACATCTATAACAAAGTTAAAGTGCAAAGTAGCTATAACTAAAGTTTAATTAAGGTTGCCTAGAACTTTTGCGAAAGTCTTCTATCTCTTAGTCATAAGAAGTGGACAAAAACCCTACTGGGATATTTTATAAACATAAATTATTATTAAAGTAAATAAAACTAGTAAAGTATCTGGACTTATTTTAATCTCTAGTTTTATATTGCGAAAAAGTAATTTGGTCAACACATGCTATTAATATTGCAAACTAGGCATACATTTTAACAATTTAGAAACAATTTTTATACTTTTATATAAACCACACAAATTTAGTTTAAACAGTAAGTATATCGAAGATATATTAAAAACATTAATAAATACTTAATTCATTTTCTGAGTACAAAACTTATGATTTAGTTACTATGTGTTTGCTAATATACAACATTAATGCATTTCTATAAAAAATCAGATTTTTGGGGCAAGAAAACTAAAATATATTACAAAGTATGCATGTAATTTAAAATGACACAAATACACATTAACATGTGCAAAAAGGCAACTCGGAATTTGTGACCCAATAAAGCACAGTTTTCTGAAAGTTATGTTTTAGATTTAGATGCCTGTGCTAGCTTTTCAATTCACAATAAAAAAGTCAAATTATAGGTCAGTCCTATATTAGCTCTCGTAAATAAAAAATAGGTTTTCTTGAATTAATTTGAACACGTACGTACTACGTGCGTACATTGTAGGACAATTAAAAGTAGATAAGAACTTATCGAATAGGTATATTTAATTATGTATGTAAAATATTAGTTGATGCATGCTCAATGTTACTGATCGTCATGCCATGAATAGGTAAGTACTTTGAAGACTGTTAGTCACATTTAAAAGTAATAATTTATTAAGAACAACACAAGTTGCTAGCTTATTTTAGATTAAATAATTAGATTTTATAAGTCACTGATTGTAAATTGTTTTCTCAATATTGCCGCTAAACGCAGTTGAGTACACAACACTGCTTGAGCTATTTCTTTTGTAGATATTAGAAAAAACTATGCAAATAAATTTACATACCTAATGCAAATAATTTTGATAAAATATATTAATGTTAACAAGTTCATACAATATCTCTTTTCTTCAATATTTACATAAATATCATTCCAAAATATTTTTTTCCACCATTTATAACTACTTATTAATTTAAGTGATATTATATGTTTTTATAAATCTACATTATTATGCAAAGGTGTTTTCTAATTTTGGGAAAGTTCATATTTAAAACGATAGGTAGAGTTTGAAATATATGTTACGATACAAACATAGAGTGAGAAGCAGTACTACCGTGGTGCGCGTTATCACTGGTAGGCCATATAACACACAAACATACAACCTATTTCTTATCATCACAGATTTAAGTAAATTAGGAAATGTGATATTGATCACAGTACACGTTTTAATCAGCAAGAATTATCCGAAGCTATGGTTTAAAGATTCTTTCGATATAGTATCACTATATAACGCAATCTAAAACTGCTGAGCCGTTTGCAGTTCGGCAATGGGTATCGAGGCAGTTAGTTCTTGAGTACACACCTGTAGTCCTTACTGACTTCGGAGGTCGAATTTGGTGAGTGTTCTTTAGGTCTAACGGAACCGCGACAGGAAGCTAATTTCGTTTCCAAAGCCTACAATGAAGAAATAAACACAATAAATGAATGATGTTAATAATATTAGTAGCGACTTGGTGCAGTTTAGGCCGCCACCGACTACAATGGTAATTTAATCATATAGGTATTTACAGGATGAAATGAGTTGAAGCGTGAACTTTTGAGAGTATTTACAATGTGGTTTGCTCTATTTACAGACAATATCTAACCTACATAATTCTACAGGGTTATAGTAAGGTGATCAATAACCGTAAAAAGGCGACTTGGGTAGATAAAGAAAAACAACTTGAATTTGAATAAATCAGCCAGTAACAGATTAAGACAAGTCGATACAATGACGAGGCACGGCGCTTATGTGTCGGCATTTAGCAAAGAAAGAAAGGGGTGTATTTTATTACGTTTTTGCAAAAGTCAAAAAACAAACGTTATCAGTTTTGATCTACCAAGGCCGCCTTTAAGAGTTATTGATCATCTACGTATAACCCTGTATACCTTAAAACAAACAACTGTAGGGCAAGCACGGGCTTTCTTGTCTAGTCTAAGGTAGAATAGAGAAAAATTACGTCACTTTGTCATCGAATACGTAAATTATGTGAAATTAATTTCTTCAACTTCAATAATGTGCGCAATGTATGGCGATGCGATGCCATTATTGTCTATTCTACACTAGAGAATCCCTGTGCTTGGCCTACTGTACGTACACTGAGCTGTACTCCTACTTGAAACATCTTTTAAACCATAATTCATTGATAATGTCAGCAGAAATATACCTACTGCCTACGTACAACAGTAAAAATAACAAAACAATAACAGATCACTGTCAGTACCCATAGAGCCGATAATATTTACAAAAACATTGTTTCGTTCATAATTTAAGTATCCATCAAAAATTAAAACCTAGCTAGGCAAAACCATCTATAAGATAAAAGACAAAAGGGCCTCAATAACCCTAGAGATAATTTTGCATGCATTAAATAGAGTAAAACAAAACATCACACAACTAAATCAAATTCAAAACAACATATTATAAACATCTCTTATTTTGTTTTTGTCAATACGGTTTTTTGTACTGTCCAGCATTATTTATTTATCTATTATTAAAGCTAAATGCACATTTGAACTTGTGATGTTGAAGATATTTTGCTATTTATATTTACACATTCAATTGCTTGCTTTTTCCTTCATCACCACCCTTCCTACTGAAACTAAACAGATTTTCGAGTCCTTCGCGTGACCTCACGGCAAACGATCGCCGCAGCTTTCCACTGTCACTTTGACTATGAGGGAATCTAGTGAACGGTGACTCCGAAGCTCGATTTGGTACTTGAGGTTTTCTCTGAGCAATATTCTCAGGTCCAGACAGTTGTCGGGTAAACGTTTTAGGGTGTCTTAACTCTACAGAGTCGGTTGTATGGAGTTTGTCATTGATAGGGTCGGTTATGGTCAGTTTTTCATTGTTATGTTCGTCCGGAGTGCGGGCGTGAGTCGTGGATGAGCCGACGTCACCCGCGGGTTGATCGCAGGCGCATTTAACCTTACCACAATCACGGCAAAGAAACCTTTCAAGCTGGAAGCAATAAACAACATGCATACTACACAACAATCATGCAACTACGCTACAGTAAAATAAATCAAAGTTCTACGAAATTATTCTATATTTATACAAACTACAGTACAGTGGGAGGCTAGGTAATAAATATAGGGCTTTGGTCAGGTATCCGCCGGCTGCTCCGTAGAAAATCAAAATCAAACCTTATTTCCTTTAGACCTTACAGGACTCTTGGTCCCACCAGAAACTGCAAGTTACATATATGTAATAAAAATGGGAAATAAAGTGATAACTTTGATTCATAATCATTTTAATATTTTGACGGTAAAGTAAAAAATCGAACAAGAAACTTTTACCTTGTTAGTTTTCGAGATGCCTAGAACGAACATTATATATTCCATAAGGTTCTAGGCATTGGTACACAAGAAATTACATAGGTATTCAGATTCAATAACTTTATTTCTTTAGGCTTACAAAATAAGCACTTAGATAAGTCAAATTTCATACAGATAATTATTATAAGTACTTATGAGTATGACATGTTTTAACACAGATAGTTAGCGCAGGTTCTGTGAATTTGGAACAAGAGATAAGTGGAGTCGAATTTGTTTTATTTTAATTATAAATTTTTGATACAGACGGTTCTGAATCTATGAGGGGCCCGCAGATACCTTGATGGTACAGGAACATAAACAATACTGTGGTTATAGGTGGTTGTAGTAGCTTATTCCCAGTAGTTGTGTGGACCAAAATAATATTACTGAAATTCTGGTAATAACAAACAGACAGCAAAAAGTTTTGTTACAGTAGTCTTACGCACAGAACTACTGGGAATAACTTTATAAACAGCTTTATGTTATTCTAGTATAAAAATGAAAATAAGTTCTTTGGTTTCTACAATAATAAAATAACCTTCCTACTTTGATGAATAAATAGATTCAATAATAAATAGATACATTATTTATAATAATCTGTGCCTTTACATAGAAATTATTTACATAAAATAATTAACTAGACAGCATCAAATTAATATTGTGTTAAATACAGTGCATCATACATATCATAATCTATCAGTTTCACCCTACTTTATAAATAAATAAAAGGCTAATATAAACATACAAATAAAAAGCAGTATACACAGAATACAAAGAAGCAATTATAATCATTAATAACAATAAATAGTCCATCATAAACCAATCAAGTCCATAGTGATAACTACAGCGGTAATAACTACAGTAACTTTGACTAAGACAGCAATGAAGTGACTTACCCCTACTTTACGCAGTAGATCGCCGACTATGTTGATTGCTGAAACGCGGGAAGAGGGCGTCATGGCGTTACCGTTGATTTCGCCTGGGAAATTAGATAAATCAATACTACGGTTTATTTTTCTCACAGCTACACAGTCATATTATATCACCTGGGAAATTTGGGGCGCATCTAGCCCCAGATTAAACAGTCCGTGAGGCTAGAGGAGACCCTATAAAAACACTTGCCCTGCGGCGGGAATCAGTGACTACCTCAATGGATTTTAGATGCCATTGTAACCACTAGTCTAGTCATAGAATGATTCGCAGAAAGCATATAGGAATTCAAAAATAATGTGTAATGTGGATAAATACGGACCACTTTCATATCAGTGAGTCAAACAAGATTTTAAAATAATGGGCAGCCGTTACCAATTTAAAAGACAATTGTGTCCAATTATCTTCCAAGATATTAAGAGGAAGAGGTCACAAATTATCTACATATAACTCAAAAACATTAATTGTGTATGTGTCACTCAGGATAAATAATAAAAGGGAGTAACCACATTATTATTGTTGAATAAAAGATGAGATACAAAGTAAACTGTAACATCAGAGATATCAACAGAGAAAAGACAAAGAAAGACTTGTCATCTTTGCCCTGCAGTGGGACGAGGGCTGGAAATAAATAAGAGAAAGAGATTTTACAAATAGTTCAATTCCACACTTGACTTAGCTAATGTCGATATTCCCAAAATGTGCCATGGTTACTTCAGTAACAGTTGGTAAGTTTGTTTAAGTTTCTTAAGCAATAGACTTACGTTTTGCTGGTGAAATTAATGTAGTCTGTGTTTCTATCTCAACAAGTGTCCGTGCTGCATTTGAGATGTGCCCATTGACTGTTGTGGCTTCATTTGTACTATCTTCTTCTTTCTTGTGTGGCCGTTCTATAACTTTAAGTTCATGTTTCAGATCTGTGAACAATACATTGCAAGGCCTGTTGAAGCTTTGTTTACGAAAACATCCAGATCAACATATATATATTAGTAAATGATCTTCTACACACTGCTTGATTAACTTAACCTATCTATATATTACTTTGGGAAAGTGTAACTTTTACAGTAGAAGCAGTGGGTTGGGGATTTGATTTCTGCCGCGGGATTATGTGCTAGGTGATGTTGTGTGGATTGTCCAGCATTATTTATTTAATTTTCCAGCAGTTGTGGAGGATGATGGTTACAAACCAAACAAACTCTCCTGCATTTAATTGTAAGAATTGGCATAAAGTTTGAATAATTTATGTTACCATTTCACAGCAATTAAGATAAGTATTATTGTAAACAAACCTCTGGCTTCATCATTCGCTCTTTGCAAGTTGACCCTCAAGTGCTCAATTTCATCCACCTCACTTTCTAGGACTGCATTTCTCTCATAAGCCTGGTTTAGCAATGACTCTATACATGCTACAGACTCTGATATCACTCTGAAACATACAAAAATTACATTTATACCTACTTAGGAACCTAAGCATAAGTAGCTTGTACGGCAGCTACTTAAAATAATATAACAAATTAGCTAGGTATGGCAACCCTTTGGCTAGAATCTAGTAGAATTTATTGGATTTGGCATGACCAAGGTTCCAATGATCTAGCCGCTAGATCATTGGAACCTTGGTCATGCCAAATCCAATAAACCCAATCTCTACGGGTAAGTTAAAAATTTTAGTATCGTAAAATCCAGAATGTTCAAGCTAGTACCAGTAAATTTTTAATCATACCTCTGACCTCTTTCAAGATCGTCATTCTTCTGTTCAAGCTCTCTGATATAAATAGCTTGCTTATCTTTGTCTTTCTTCAATGTCTGGAGTTCATCTTCTAATGCATTCATCTCATGCTGACTCCGATCCAACTTACTCTGCAAATTTGTGAAATGTTAATGTCCTTGAATTAGCAATGATTGATATGATTTAAGAAACTAGCAAAATTCAATAAATGTTGTCAGAGAAGCCTGAATCTATTAACTCCAGCACGATTAAACAAATAATATTGAATTACAATACCCTGAGACTTTCAATTTCGTTTTTTAATCGCTGGTTTTGATGCTCGAGGTCTCTGTTAACTTTCTCTGTTTGCATCAAAGAAGCTTCAAGTTCCTTCTCAAGCTGTGCTGAATTCTCTGTATATTCATCCAGCTCTTGCTGCATATCGTTAGCCCTGTAATGAATCATTGTTGATATGTAGGTAAATTACGAAACAACACCATTATTATTTGTACACATAAGTTAGTAATTAAGTTAGTAATATGTGCAGGAACCATACAAGGAATGAAGAACTTACTTTTGCTCATAGTACTTGGCCTGGTTTTTCCAGTATTCCACTGTGTCTGTTTCTGGTTGCCTCTGAGATTCCATGACGCTAAGTTACGAGGTTGATGAGATTTCAAGGATTTATCTAGTCATAACAAAACAATTCACTGGGGACAGTTAAACATGTGGTTTCAGTAAGCAAAGGGGTAACTAATTGAACTGGAATTAAAAACTCTGAAGTAATAAATCTTGTATAGCATCTAAAACACAAAATCTCGCTAATTATTTGTCAAATTGCACCGTTTTTTGACTGATCTTTTCTTGGGAGAAAAATTTCAAAGCACTGAAAATGGCGACTGACATTGAATGTAATAATTTCTGACAGTGCCAAAAATCAGAGAGAGCCAAGAGGAGGCAGGAATAAACTATCATTATTCTATGTCTTTAAGCTTAGTCTGAGCTTTAAGCTCTGTAGAAGAGCTATATACATTATGTATTTATATATGTATATATAATAGGGATGCTGAAAAAATATCGATATATCGATATTTTTAGACGATATATTTTGATCCGATATATCGATACAAAATATCTAATATCGAAAAGGGTATCAAAAACGATATTTTTTCCATATTTCATGTATCTTATTTACTTATTAGCATCAATCACTATCTAAATAGAGTCGCAAGCATTCAAATCAAAACCGTAAATGCTTCGTTCATAAATGCGCAATTTGAAACTGATAGATAATGGTAGAATTGAGTCAAATCAGATCTCGGTCGAAAGAAATCACCTCCTCTACCAGATGCAGAGCCATAGATAAAATAATAAGAAGTTATTATCTATTGAATGTTTTGATTTATGATCTTTCCAGTGTTTCATTGTATTGTATTTTAACTATATAATGTTTTTGTTTCTTTATTCTTAGAATATTGTATATTTTTTAACGAGACAAGTTCAAGTTCAAGACTCTGGAGGAGGAAACTTCTACTTTTAGTAGTTGTAGTTTCTAATTTGCATAGTAAAAATTGTCTATAAAAATAATTCCTTCGTTTCATTAAGGTTTTTGTGTATTAAAATAATGTGCATTGTATAAAATATTATTATTTTAAATTGCAAACTTCTCTGAAAATTTGACCGATATATCGATATTTTTTCCTCGATATATTGAGGCCGATATTGATATTTTTATAAATATCGATATCATCATCACCAGCCTATAATAGTCCACTGCTGGACATAGGCCTCCCCTAATGAGCGCCATAGATGGCATCATTATTTGGGGGTTATTGCCCATAATCCCCACGCTGGGCATGCGGGTTGGGGATCGCAGTTCGGTGTAGTTGTTCTGCAGAAGGCGCTGCTGCCCGCCCCCCGGTGTGTTTCCCTTAGTCGCCTCTTACGACACCCACGGGAAGAGTTGGGGTGGTGAAATTCTATGCCGGCACCACACGGCCTAGAATATCGATATATCGATATTTTTCTTCACTTCCGACATCCCTAATATATAAATAGTATCAGGGGTGCGTTCAGAGGCTCAGGGTGCGGTTGTTTGGTGTAAATTTTAACTTACCCTAAGGTTCAGAACGAGTTGGTTGTTTAACGTCAAAGTTGACATTATCATGACAAAACTGACGTTACAGTTGCCGGACGTTCGTTTGTTTTGTTTTTGTTTTGCGGTTACTTTGAGGTAAATTGTATCTACTGACTGTAACTACGATCTATGATAAATGATAAATACTGAAAATTTTGAAATTTACTGTAGAAATCTTGATATTTAAGTAGATAACAAACTATGACAACGGAAAATATGACAGCTGTCAATGTCAGAGTGTTTTTCGTCGATCGAATTACACCGGTAAAAAGTTGCAACCGTCGGAGGTTGTGAACGCTCTGTTAATAACAACCGAGCGTTTCTCCTGAGGTTATGAACGACCTAGTTGCACTCCGAGCGCGCTCGAGCGTAGGTTGTGAACGCAGCCCAGCTCTCCTCTACTTAATACTATTCAGAAAGATTGGTGCATCGTTTGCCAAAATGAAATGGGATGGAGGGGGGTTTGCTACCTTCTCGAGCACCTCAAAAAATTTGTGGCCCTACGGAGGATTTTATGTAGTTTTTTAAATTTATAAGTGTACCTAATTTAAAAAAGTCTGCACATAAACTTAGATTTAAAAAAATGCAGTGTGGCAAGAGTGTAGCCTCCAGTAATAAATTTTTATTTGTGTAATTTGTATTGTTTTTCGGTTCGTTCGAAACCATAATTACTCGTGAGCGATAGCTAGTTTTACAAAGTTTCGAAAAAAGCTAAAGGGAATAAAAAGCCCAAATTTAAATGAAATTTTAAAAAAATTATGCGTTGGTCCAATTATTTTTAAAACTGCTCTAGTCTATCCCCTTTCTATCGGTTTCCAACATGCCATGAAAACCTTTTACTATTATTTTGTGTATAGGTCGCGTCACGTAAAAAGAACGCTGGAAGAAAGTGGAAGGGGTATTTTCGCGCATGGGTACACTCGCGCACGATAGTAAGGTAGGCTAATTTGCTAAGCCTATTTTTAACTAATACTTCGTATTGATTATTAGAAAATGTTAGATAAAATGAAAGACATTTTCGATTCAGTATAGAATGTAATCCAATTACAAAAAAAAAAAAAAATATGTAGCAAATCCATTCATTAGGTCGTCTTATGTGACGCGAGTACATGACGACGACGCGACGCTCCTATTAAAATATCAAAGGCATTATTATCTGCCTCTCATTTCATACAACAATATTCTTCAAAAATGTTTTTTCTTTAGAAACCCTTTCGTAAACTTTTGTGCGCGACGGTATTTTGACGAGAAAAGTGACGTTAACACAACTTTGAAAGCAAATGTCAACTGACGAACCAATAGCGCACCAGCGCGCATGCGCCGCGTGACTTGCCCGCCCCGCGCACGACCGCTTACCACCAAATAGACCTAGATATCGACTTCTGCGCAGGTTCAAGGCCAGCGTTCTTTTTACGTGACGCGAACTACCTATACCGAGCAGTGTTGCCAATGATAATTTTTAGGCGGCCGTGTATATTAGGTAAAAAAGCCGTGTTTCTATGGAAAAAGATCATCGGTGGGCCGTGTCATTGCTTAAAAAAAAATGTAAATAACGTTTAATTAATGATAATAAAACGTTTTAAACATTAAAAACCTTAAAAATGCGCCATTTGGCTAATGTTGTTTTTTTCTATTTGTTTGAAGAAATAACAACAAATAATTATTTTGAATAGCTTTAATTTTTATATAAACCTATTATTCACGGTATAAATCTCGAATACTTTCTATAAACTCTTCTTCGTTCTTATTCAAGAAATATTTTTGAATTATAGATTCCGTGTTTATCTTATGAGTTATGATAGCAAGCTCTAGGAGTAATAGTGTTCTGTGAGCTAGCTAATCATTTGTATCACTCATCCACGAAAATAAAAAAAGGATGCACTATTTGATTATGATAATTGGGAAATCTCCGTCTAAAGCTGCACGCCATAGACATTTCATTTTACTTATAGAGTAGAAAGAGTAACAAAGTCCATACAGCCATAGACAACTTTGCAATGTTGGCATTCGGTATATTTGGATTAGTAATCGAATACAGGTAAGCTACTCCGATGTTTAAAAATCGACAATCCTAAAGTGCTGTTCCTCTCGATCTCCTGTCAAATAATATTTGGGTAAATGAGAAGTGAGTAATTTCGCGCATCGGAGTTAAACAATTACCGTAGAATTTGCGAATAGCCGTAGAATCTGCTACGGCTACAGGGTTGCAGCCGTAGGCCGTGCATTTTGTGATATTTTGGCCTGAAAGCCGTAGAACACGGTAATTGCCGTAGCATTGGCAACACTGATACCGAGACACATTTGTTATGACTATTTTTTGCATAGACCCTCATAGACCCAAAAGGTTAGTCAGTACGGCGCCGGCGCGGCGCCGGGTCCTTATAGACTTAGGAAGGTCAGTACTCACCTTCTGATACATTCTACATAGTGAATAATAAATGTTATTAAGTACATAGACTGTAAGGCTTCTAGGAAGGATATACGAGGAATTATGAAAAAAAACGATTAACCTGGCCAGTCCTGATTTTTTTGTCTAATTTTATTGTGCAGTAGGTGCTAATTTTAGTCGTATTCAACTATATGAAGTCGTCCGTTCTATACGTTTAAATATAATAATACTAAACGAACACTAAGACCATAGAATAAAAGGGATTCCATTAGACGGGTCCTACAAGGTCCTACCTATAAGAAAAAATTGGTAGCCGTTCCGGTATGCTATATATATAATATCCTAATTAGGGGAGACCCTATGTCCAGCTGTGGACTATCATAGGCTGATGATGAAGATGATGATGAGCAGGCATTCTTTCAAACCCCTGTCACCAAAGACATTGACAATAAAGCTAGTGACATCTAATCTGACAGTCACAAAACAGCTGGCAGAAGTCAAGTTTATTGCTTGAAAAATGGAAAACATTGTTTTTCTTCAAGAAAAGAAAATCATGAAATTATGAACTTGTTGAGTTGTTATTTTCAGTGCATTTGCTTTTCCCCGATAACTAGGTAGTTTTCAAAAGCTTTGTGTGACTAAGTCTTCCTCTGGCAATGCCGCACTTTACTTTGCTATTCGTTTTCCCTTTTATTTTCGAATGACGTGTAATGTTTCCAACGGCGGACTCTAAAGATATATCGCGGGTCACGTCACACGTAGAGTCCGATTTATCTAGCGATGCCCGGACTTTGCCTGAGACCACAGAAGTTTCCACACAAACAAACAGTAGGGACATAACCCTCAACATGTTGATCAAAGAGATGGTGTTTTGTGTTGCCCTGGCTCTAACAGCCTATGGAGCTCTGCATAATAGGTAAGCGTTTATCATAATCATCATCATCATCAGGCAATTTTAGTCCACAGACATGGCCATAGGCCTCCCCTAATAGGAGGCCTATGTTCATACTATGGCATAGTGCCTTGTCTTCAGCTTGTAGCATCTAGCATCTGCCTAACATAGGCATTTAGCACAATGCTTAGGATTATTTATTTATAAACATACTAGCAGTCCCCCCAAAAAAGAAGAAAATTGAATATTTCATATTCATACTTATTTGAAAAAGTCTTATAGTCTTACAACATATAATAGGTTCATAGTTAACCCGCTTACATTCATAATGGAGTCTTATAGCCTATGTTCATCAGGGAAAATTTTGGATTAGAATGGTGAAAGAGTTTTTCAAAGCGGTCCAGTATTTTCAGAGCCTATTAAATTCAAATAAACAATAAAATCCCCATTATAATATACATGTAATATGAATATATAAACAAATAAATAATGCCAGACAATCCACATACACAGTTTTCTAAATGATAGTTCTTAGTAGTTCATACAAATATTGCATACCAACTTAAGCAAGGTCTTGTTATTCATTGCAGGTCCACCAAAGTATCGAACCACCCTAACGCAGTAAAATTCTTCAGTCCGGACTCAGGAGTGACAGATTGGCATCGAGGACAGCTCCGTAAAGCCCTCTCTGTTGTGGAAAAAGAAGATGTCTCCTTTGTGATGTACTATGCACCCTGGGATGCAGAGTCACAGTATGTTAAAGGGGAATTTGAAAAGGCTGCTATGGTGCTTGGTGACCGTGTTAGTTGTTTTAAAATATTAATAAATAATACTTTAACATTGAGCATGCAGCATGCACCGGATAGTTTTTATTGGATACTAAAATAATTTGTTATGTGTTTGTACTCAATTTTCAATTCACCTGATTCTAGTATTAAACTCTCAACAATTTGTTTAGATTCATTAGATTACTTTTATTATGTATTCTTCCAACTCAAACTAGGTTCGTAGCTAACCCGCTAACATTCATAATGAATTTGTCAAACTATGATAGTTTTGATAGTAAAAGAATAAAAAAAAAACTTATTTATTTATGTTTTACAGCAAGTTATTATTTAATCTATAGCTAACTTAAACCATGATATGTACGGATGATAAATGAGTGTTCGTTTGGAATTTGAAATCGATCTATAGAATTGTGTTTTCCTTAACAGGTACATTTCGCTGCAATCAATTGCTGGTATCCTGGCAGTGAATGTAGAATTGCACATAAGCTACCATCATGGCCAATCATGATGGTGTACACTTCGCACTACAAAGGAATTCAGTATAAAGGTATAGCTACTAATAGTTATATGTTGCTCTAAAACAAAACATTTGGTGATAACGATAATACTCTGAAAGGTCACTCAAACAAGTAGCAAAAACAGTGTCTCTGCCCATTGCTGGATCACAGTAGGTATACTAATATTATAAAGAAGAAAGATTTTGATTGTTTGTTTGAATTGAATAGGCTCCGAAACTACTGGAGCGATTTGAAAAATTCTTAAACCATTAGAGTCCTAAATTTTCTGTGACGAACATAGGCTATAGAATATTTTCAAAAAAATTTGCAATCCGCATCAAATATTCAATTTTTCGTAAATACCCGTGCGAAGCCAGGGCGTACCGCTAGTTACATATAAATGCAAATGTTACAAAATGTCAATTATGTACGTTATCACACCAGAAGATTTCTAAAAGGATCAGGCTTTATGATGTATGTTCAAATATATCAAAAGACAAGATATTTCATGTGAAATATCAAATTTCACATGCAATATCTATTTTATAGAATAGGTATTTTAAAGCTTTTAAAACCAGTTGTACTATATGATTTTATAAATGTACTCTTTTAGGACCAAAAGATGCCCACACTATGGTAAACTTCTTGGAATTAATAATGTCGCCGCTGAAAAGGATAACAACAGCGGAAGAACTGATAACTCTACTACCATACTGTGATGTAAGTGTTCATTTTATTGAGGCTCAATAAATACAATTCATGGAGTTATCATCGTCATCACATCATCAGCCCATGTTAGTCCACTGCTGGACATAGGCCTCTCGTAATGAGCGCCATAGCGCTCTGTCTTCAGCTTGTCGCATCCAGTATCTGCCAGCAGTCTTTCGCAGGCCGTCCCACCTGGCAAGAGGGCGCCCTACACTACGTTTACCGAGTCGCGGTCTCCACGCAAGAACACTTTCATGAAGTTAAGTTGAGGTTTAATATGACAACAACTTGGTGGGCAAGACTTGAGTCTTGTGTCTATGTGTGTAAAGAATTGGATAAGTCCAATTTTTTTCAATCTGAGTCATATATCTGTATTTTTTATCGAATAAGAACTTTTAACCCTGTAAACTCACATTGTCATATTGCTTAGCAAGAGCCTCCCTGTTTTATTAACTTTTGACAGTATTGACAGTTGACGGTTTTACGCTGCCTACGCTGCTGGTCGTATTCATATCTAACCCTTGTGTTCACCCTATATAAATGTTGTGCATGCCTATTATAAGAACATGCTCTATTTTAAGATATTTATAAATATAACTAATTGTTAATGTATTATTGTGTGTATTGGCATTGCCTTATTAATAAATAACTAAACCCTTGACATTACAGGCTGTAGCGGTTGGTTTTGTGCCCCTCTCTGTGTCCTCAAAGCACTACAACATATGGTACCAGACGGCGGTGAAGGTCCGCGAGAATGATATACTGGGCGAGATATGTTTTGCTGCTGTGACCTCTGAGGCTTTGACAGCAGAGTTCGATGTGGACGTTGTACCCAACGCGAGGCTTATACTGTGGGATGGTGGGAAGGTGAGTCATCATTGTAATATCAGAGATTTTTTTTTAGTCTACGCGGTCTGGGCACATAATTCATCATCATCATCACCAGCCTATAATAGTCCACTGCTGGACATAGGCCTCCCCTAATGAGCGCCACAGATGGCATTATCATTTGGGGGGTTATTGCCCATAATCCCCACGCTGGGCATGCGGGTTGGGGATCGCAGTTCGATGGAGTTATTCTACAGGGGGCGCTGCTGCCCACCCCCCGCTGTGTTTCCCTTAGTCGCCTCTTACGACACCCACGGGAAGAGTTGGGGTGGTGAAATTCTATTCCGGCACCACACGGCAACGACACATAATTATTAGTACTATTTTAATGGGTATTAATCGCGTGGTCACGGGATGTCATCCCCTTGACATTGTGTAAACCTGTTACAACGGGAAAAAAATAGGTACCTAAATAAACGCGATAAATACCCGCTAAAATAGTACTAATAAATTAATGAACTTATTTCAATTGCTGGACAAAAGCGTCCATCATACGACGCTATATATCGCGGTCCTGAGCGGTCTTCATCCAACGCGTTGCGTAACTGTCATAAGTCTTGTGTGTTTTTAAATCATATTATTAAAGAACTCGAGTATCTAGAAAAAAAATAATTTTGGCTTTTAAAATGTCACCTTTATATCAATAAACATCATCATCAGCCTATACTAGTCCACTGCTGGACATAGGCCTCCCCTTAACATCAATAAAGAGATAGCTAGATAGATAGCGTTTATATCATAAAACGCTATCTATCTATCCATAGATAAGTACTGAGAACAAACTCTAACTTCGCTTTCAAAACAACTGTACAAACATACAGATGTTTTGTAGGCGAAGGCTCATTAAATGTTCATTATATAACCATTGAACGTCGTAATTACGACTACAGTAACTACGTTTCTCCGCATTGTACAAACGAATGCATGAGATAAAATAAATTGCTTAAACATACAAAGATAATTCAAAAATATAAATGGTTATCAAATAATTACAGCAATAATATATTTGAAAATATTTACAACAACAAATTTAAATAATTACAACAATAATAATATTTGAAACTTCGAAGAGTGGGTATTAATCTATACTAATATTATAAAGAGGAAAGATTTGATTGTTTGTATGTTTGTTTGTTTGAATTGAATAGGCTCCGAAACTACTGGACCGATTTGAAAAATTATTTCACCATTAGAATCCTAAATTTTCCGTGATGAACATAGGCTATATAATATTTTCAAAAAAGTTAGAGATCCGCATTAAAAATTCAATAATTGAAACGTGCGCTGTATATTCAACCTCTTTTTCTATTATGGCGCGTCAGAATAGAAAAGGAGGTTGCATAGGTGCTTGCTTTTTCTCTACGGCCAGTGTCAGTTATGGAGTGTCAAGTCAATGTCAAAAACCCCAATGCTGTTAAAAAAAGTAAGGGATCCGTATGAAAACTTTGAAACCCACCGTTTTAGTGTGTATAATTTCTGAATTTTTTGTTTAATACCCGTGCGAAGCCGGGGCGGACCGCTAGTATAATATAATAATAGTATAAGTATTTTTTTTAGCATGGGTTAGTCCCATGCTCAAAACAGAATGAGCAATGCTATTTGAATAGATAATTTATGATTACAACTATGGTTTTCTAAAATGTTTAATGTCTTTTATTACAAATGTTAAGACTCGACTCGACTTACTTCACATTCGTATTTTACTTGAGCATGCATTGAAATTAAACTTGCTACATGCGATAAGGCACAACTGTATTCCATAGCTAATTCTTAAGCAGCTGAATCTATGAGCAACTGATAAAACGTTCAATTTTTTCAATTCATTTATTGCAAGAAATATGGTCATAATACAAGGTCACATCAGAATAGGTAGTGTCACATACTTCACCAAAACACATTGGCATGCAAACAATTTCTAAAACTAGGTAAATCTACAACGTAATTTTAAAATTATTTAAATTAATAAGGCACATAATATTTTATAAACATGTCAATAATTGCTATTTATTTTTCAAATTGAGGTCCATGAGTTCTTTGACACTATAGAAAGCTTTTCCAATGAGCCATAGTTTTAACTTTTTTATAAATATTGTTATAGGTAAATCTTTGATGTCATTTGGAATCTTATTATATATAGAACCACACATAGCATAACAGTTCTTTTTATATAAGGCTGTCTTAGGAGTTCTAGACAGAACAATTTGTTCAGGGTTACGTACACGTCTAGGGTATATATCCCTAGCTTTAGTAAATAAATTCGAATGTTCCTTTACAAATTTAGCAGCCTCTAGAATATACATACTGGGCAATGTTAGTAGATTTAATTTAATGAAGATAGGCCTGCACGATTCCCATGGAGGTATTCCGACAATTGCGCGTACACATTTTTTTTGAGCAATGAAGGCAAGATCTGTGTTTGTAGAATTACCCCATAGAATAAGTCCGTAATTCAAAGTAGAGGTTACGAATCCATGATATGCCGTTAAAATTGTATTCAGGCTGGAAGTTTTCCGAAGCCTGTAAAGAATATAAACAAATTTATTTAGTTTCTTTTTTACTTGGTCAATATGGGCTTTCCAGTTACATCTTTCGTCTAATGTTACACCTAAAAATTTCGTTTCTCTTACAGCTACTATCTCATGTTTTTTATAATATATGTCAAGGCCTTTGCATTTTTTATTGGAATTGTTAAATTGCATAAAATTAGTCTTAGTCAAGTTTACTTGTAAATTATTTGCCTCAAGCCATTTAATAATAGAGTCAATTGTATTATTTATGTCAGTAGTATAATTAGTAATGTCAGAATTAGAATTAGATGTTATTAAAATAGAAATGTCATCGGCGAATAGAGTGCATTGATTATTGGTCACTGCTGGTAAATCATTTATGTAGAGCAGGAATAAAATAGGTCCAAGGACGCTACCCTGCGGTACGCCATATCTATTATGTTTATATGTTGAGCGAAACGTCTCTACTTCATTTTTAGCATTAACGTTAGTAATTTCTACACACTGTTGTCTATTGGACACGTAGGATTCTAGCCATTTAAGTGCCGGGCCTCTTATACCGTATTTATCTAATTTGTCCAACAATAATGGGTGCGAAACGAAGTCAAAGGCCTTGGACATGTCAAAAAATACACATGTCACCTTTTTACCTGAATCTAAAGCATCAATAACATTCTTCATAAGATGAAAGCATGCTAGAGTCGTTGATTTTCGTTTTTGAAAACCATATTGTTCATTTATTAAGATTTTATGTTTATTAATAAATGATAAAAGGCGTTTTTGCATTGCTCGTTCAAATATTTTCGATATGACCGATATCAAAGTGATAGGTCTATAGTTTGCAACTAATGTTTTTTTATGTTTTTTGTAGAGAGGCTTTACTATAGAATTTTTCAAAATACTGGGAAAGCAACCCTCAGCAAAAGACATATTTATAAGATGAGTCAAAACTGGAACTATTTCATCTGAACATTTTTTTAGGACATCAGTTGCAAAACCGTCATGTCCTACAGATTTAGTATTTCGTAAAGATAATATAAGTTTTTTAACTTCGTCATAATCATAGGGTCCAAGAAACATACTATCGTTTAAGTATGTTTTTTGTGTAACCCGAATATTATTATTCTGTATATTTGTAGATTCTATCCAATACCTATTAAATTCTTCGTTTCGTTTAAATGGTTATTCACATAAATACATTATTATGCTTCAATGCACTGATAACAAAGTTATGTAACACAATTATAAATAACTAGCGGCCCGCCCCGGCTTCGCACGGGTATTAAACAAAAATTTCAGAAATTATACACACTAAAACGATGGGTTTCACAGTTTTCATACGGATCTTTACTTTTTTTAACAGCATTGGGGTTTTTGACATTGACTCGACATTCCAAAACTGACACTGGCCGTAGAGAAAAAGCAAGCACCGTGCGCTATACAACCTCTTTTTCTATTCTGACGCGCCATAATAGAAAAAGAGGTTGAATATACAGCCCACGGTTCAATTATTGAATTTTTCATGCGGATCCCTAACTTTTTTGAAAATATTATATAGCCTATGTTCATCACGGAAAATTAAGGATTCTAATGGTGAAAGAATTTTTTAACTCGGTCCAGTAGTTTCGGAGCCTATTCAATTCAAACAAACAAACATACAAACAATCAAATCTTTCCTCTTTATAATATTAGTATAGATGACCGGTCCGAATCCCGCCTCGGGACAAATGCTTGCACGATCTCAAAATATTTGTTTCGGGTGTTCTGGTGCTTTTGTATGTATAATACAAAATGTATATACTAAGAATATATAAATATATATCTGTGTCATATACTGTATTAGTCACTGCCAGCACCTGCCGGCCACTGCCATTCCGGTATGAATTCAGTCTAGGCAGCATAGTAATAAGGTTCATAATCCAACGTTATATTTCCAGGAATTCTTCTCCGAAGAGAATGGCAATGTCACATGGACGGAATCAGATCTAGTGACGTGGTTAGTCCATAACTTCTCGCAGCCAGTGGCCAGGATAACCCCCCTCTGGAGGAAATCATTCACGTTTGAAAGATATGTGGACGGCAACCCGATGATAATGCTCTTCACGCCAATGAATCCTCTATACACGATGCTGCCTAATTATGCTTTGGTATGAATATTTCTAATATTACAATAAACTTATGGTACCTATTAATATTGATTAGTTGAGCTACCTGTAGATTGTTTGGAACAGTCTGCAGGTAGGTCAATTGCTTAAATTGTAATTTGTAGTTCTAATTTGGTTAGTTAATACTAATAGTATTAAGAATGCCGCCGCTGCCTCAGCCAAATACACCTACCTATATGAAAAAAATCTAACAAACATCATCTAATACAAATTGAGGGTAGTTATACTAAAAGTAATGATATTTCGTAACTAGGTACATATTAGGTACTTGTAACTTAATATAAATATAACAGTATTTTTTTTTTTCAATATCTTTATCTATTTTGGGCCGTGTGGTTCCGGCATGTACTAAGTAGGTAGATTAATACAATGGTGAAATTCTACCACCCCAACTCTTCCCGTGGGTGTCGTAAGAGGCGACTAAGGGAAACACACCGGGGGGCGGGCAGAGCGCCCTCTGCAGAACAACTCCACCGAACTGCGATCCCCAACCCGCATGCCCAGCGTGGGGATTATGGGCATTAACCCCCAAATGATAATGCCATCTATGGCGCTCATTAGGGGAGGCCTATGTCCAGCAGTGGACTATTATAGGCTGGTGATGATGATGATGATGATATCTATATTTCTCCTTCTAGATGCGAGAAGTATCTATGGAGTACCATAACTGCAAAAACAACCGTACGAACCGCTACACAACCGAGCTGGTCAAACTGCAACAAGCACAAAGAATCCTCTACCACCTAAAAGACTACGCGTCAATATGCAAAGACAGCCATGCCCAGAAATCTAGACAAAGTATCAACAAAAAGGGCGTCGAATCTAGGAATAACAAATATCCGTGGAACAACAAAACTGAAACTCAACCTAAGACTGCGTTCAACTTCTTCTCGAAGCGAGGTTTTGCTGAGGATTTGAATCTGGATGATTCGCCGATGTTTTCCTTGGATTGGTTACATGAGTGCAACACTAAGACGTTTCCCGCGGAACGGAGTTTCTATGAAAACTATGAGCAGTGTAGAATGTTCGAGCAGGGCTTTAGTTTGCCGGCGATGGATAGTGGAGAGTAAGTTATGTTTTCTGTTTCTAACGTAACACTTTGCTTTAACATAATCAGTAGGTAGATTAATACAATGCTTTTGCATAATTAGTAAGTAGGTTTCACGAATTTGTGTATATAAGTGGGTTTACTAAGAACCTTGTTATTAACAAGGTGGCTCTGACAAATTTCCCGTGATCTGCTATTATTCAGCGACGCAGGAAGTTGCGGGTTCGATTCCCACCTCAGGATAAATATTTGTTCGATCTGCAGATATTTGTTAAGGGCATTCTGGTGTGTGTATTGTCCGGCATTATTTATTTATTTACCTAGTAGCCATTACACAAGCTCTGCTTAGCTTGAGGCGAGATAATGCTGTGTGGATTGTCCAGCATTATTTATTTATTGTCGCTAACAAACTACTTGTACCATTCCAGAATAGAAACAACCATGCTGCCACTCGAAGACGATCCACTAACAGCGGAAAACCTAATTCAATATTACATCCAACATAAATGCAAACTGTCGAAATTCGCGTACGAGTACAGCCCTCCAATGTTCCCGTCTAGGAGCCAAGAGGAATCCAAACACACGAGTAATTTAACCCGGATTAATGGGCTCGGTTGCTCTGTGAATGCTAGTTTGAATTTCGTTGCTATGGACAGTATCCAGAACCATCATTTCGCTGAGGCGCTTGGAGTGGATGTTAGGAGTAAAAAGGATATGACTGCTGTTGTTATATTGGATAATGAGGTAATTAAACTTTTTAAAAAGATTATTAAACAGTAGTTTGTAATTCAACTTGCTTTACAATGCAATGTTTAAATAAAATCACGATTTTTATTTTGACACTAGATGGCGTTGTACAAAACTCTAGTGACCTAGTCAAGTGTCATAAAATAAACGATCGCAGTACACACCCATCGGACAAATTGTGGGAACAGAAGCAGAAATGCTAACTTTGGGTAACACAACCTTGACACGAACTATATTTCCCGGTGGGTTTGACCAACAGTGGGACAATATAATTATGGACAATAAATTAACGAAATTATAAGCGAAAGTTTCTTTGGCAGATTTTTGACACTTGAGTTTCATACAGCGCCATCTACCCAATCTTAGTCAATGGCAATTACTTTTTCAAAGGTCGCATCGAAAAGCCCTAACTGTCTATGTGAATATTTGGTTGACCTGAAAGGGTCACTGAAGCATTTTATGATAAGGATTCTTATGAAACTCGGTAACCAATAAATAGCCTAGATTATCATAAAGGCTGAATTTCATATGAATACAAGTCAACCTATGTCGCGAGCAAAAACTTTTTAATCTGCGTGCATAAAGAATGGGATTGGGAGTGACGTCATCTCATACTGGACAGCATCTCGTTCAGACCGCATTCAAACTGAGCAGCATGATAATTGAGATGACATTATTCTCAATCCCTTTGTATCAGTATAATAGATAAGATTTTATGAATTCATAAAAGCTTTATACCTCGCATTATTATTTTCGCTATGCAATGCAATCTTGTTTTCCTCACTTACCACGTTGCTTATTCCAGAACGAAAGCCAATACGTTCTCTCAGAGGAATACAGTGCCAAATCACTACGGGATTTCATCTACAACTTTACAATCAAGAAGCTGAAGCGCTCCCTCCGATCCCACGTCGACGACACATGGCATACGCATTACTTCGCGTCGGACGGGAAGAATGAACAGATGGGCATTGACAATGAGACGTTACATATTGTGGACCTTACAACGAAGAGCTTTAGGCGGATGGTGAAGACTCCCGGCGAGGTGAGATTTTTGACACGCTATTCACGTCACATTTTTTGTTTCGGTTTGCAAGTTTTTTTATTGAAATATAGAGCAATGTGAGCGTCTTTCCTAGAACATAAAGGACGTTTAAGATGACTCGTCCAAGATTACTTTAGAATCACAGTCCTCGAACAGTTCACACTTACCAAGAGTGCGCAATATGCAATTTTTTAGTTCGAAGTGATTTTAGAGTTCCTGTAATGGCTCAATTTGGAAAAAAAAAATGTAAAGTACAGTGTTACTCTTAACAAAATTATAGTGCTGACGGGCGTTCTGGTCAAGGGGTTATAAAGTTCATTGTTATAGGCTTCATCATCATGAAGGGAACTAAATATGTGTTTTTCCATCCTCAGCTAACAATAGTATCAGTATGCGGCGGCGCCTGCAGCGCTATGACGTCACGCGCCGTTAGTTCTGCCGCACGCCTCCTTCAATCTTGCGGTGTCAACGCCGAAGCCGCCAGGATAGACGCGCTGAGACACGACCTGCCGTGGCAATACTCCGCGGATACCTACCCCACGGTCTTCGTGTTCCCGGCTAACAGGTATTGTAGACTCCATTACAATGCTATTCGTAGAATGTGACGTCAAGCGGCATCAACGCCGAAGCAGCTAGGTATTGCGTACTTTATTGCAGCGAAAAAAAAATCGAAAGTCAAATCGAAGAATACCAGTGTAGACGCGTTACTCCTCTAGACAAGCTACGCATGTAGACGTGCTACGCATGTAGACGAGCTAGGCTTGTAGATATGCTACGTTCGTAGACGTGCTACGTGTGTAGATATGCTACGTTCGTAGACGTGCTACGCGTGTAGATATGCTACGTTCGTAGACGTGCTACGCGTGTAGATATGCTGCGTTCGTAGACGTGCTACGCGTGTAGCGTAGCACGTCGCGGCAAATTCAAAAAATATCAGCGTGGCAACCCATAATTAATAGGACACTTGGAATAACAAGACTTGATACTTGGTTATTATTCAAAAAAAAAATTTGAGATTCAATATAATTAATTATACCTACATACTTTTGATTCTATATGCAACGTTAAAAGATGATGATGTAGTTGAATACCTATAAACTATTATTCTTTAGAATTATAAATCTAGGCCTAAGAACCTATGTACAGTCAGCTGCACTAATATGTATACACTCCCAACATTTCATATTGATGTATACGTGAACCTTTCAAATTAAAGTATACACCACAATTTTTACCACCGACATCTTTAAAAGTCAAAAATTTTAAGTCGTAACTATCAAAAGGCCACATTGATGATGAGTATTGTATTCCGATATCATAAAAGAAGACAACAATATAATAGATAATAAAATTCTAAAACCACCAAAATAGTATCAAAGTATCAAAATATTTGTGCAGTACTAACCTGATAAATCAACTACATTAAGTAAACAATCTGGTTTCTGCAGGAATTCAGCTTCTTTTGCCTGCTGCTTCTCCTCATATTTTGAAATCATACAGTATAATAACTTTCGCACGCTACTCTTGATTGTTTTATTAATTTTATCACGCAAAAATCTCAAAATATCTTACACACAACTATCACAACAATACGCCGCCATCTTCCAATCCAAACATTAGGGAATAACAATGATGCCACACTCCGAATATAATTTTTCCTAATCTGTTGAAAAAAATTCAAGAGTACCTTCCATAAACGACGACCTATTTGAAGAATATTAAGAGAGTGACTAAAACGAAAGCAGTAAGTCAGATTCATGGGTAATGGTCATCCGTGGTTCCTGCCTACATCTTCGGGAAAAGGCATTTTTTGCCTATTTTTCCGGTTCAGAATGACAAAACCTATAAAATAGTTCAATATTATTCATCTGCAGCTGATAAGAGTGGGTTACAATTCGTTATTAAAATAGTTATTTATAGTACGTGCAATTATTATTTTATTCCACCCTAAATTTACCCAACTGTAGAACATAGCGTCCGTAGGTGGAAACACATTAGTATTGCCATGTAAAAAGTTACGAAAAAATGCGAGTGCCTACTTTCGTTTGACAGACTCTATGTGTGTAGATTATGCTGTTCGTAGACGTGCTACGCGTGTAGATATGCTTCGTTCGTAGGCGTGCTACGCTTGTAGATATGCTACGTTCTTAGACGTGCTATGCGTGTAGATTATGCTATGTTCGTAGACGTTCTACGCGTGTAGATATGCTACGTTCGTAGACGTGCTACGCGTGTAGATATGATACGTTCTTAGACGTGCTATGCGTGTAGATTATGCTATGTTCGTAGACGTGCTACGCGTGTAGATATGTTATGTTCGTAGCCGTGCTACGTGCGTAGAAATGCTATGAGATGTGCTACGAGTTCGTAGTGTCTGTGAGTTGTATTTTATAAGTGGTAATCTTATTTTTTTTCTACAGAAACCGCGAAGCCAACAGCCACGCGTTCCCGAACAAGTCCCGCGTGACGTCAGGCGGCGTCGTTGCGCTCGCGCTACGCTCTCTCGGCGCGCCGGAGCACGTGCGAGTACGCATCGCACTCTGCAATAAATCACAGGTAATTTATCCTCAGACCTCGGCATTCACGACGTGATTGAACCCTTTGGATATCGTCTCGTAACAATCGAATACGGGAACCTGCCAGGGAAGAGTAGGAGCTGCCTTCTAGGTAGATATTACTTAAAACCTCCCAGCGGTCATCAATAGTTATTTGGGGAAGGTGTGTCCAACTGTGGATTACGTAATACCTTCCCAGCGGTAATAAATCTTTCAAAGTGCCATTTGAGGAAGGCGTGTCCAGTGGTACTACTGATGATAACAAGCAAATATCAAAGATGGATCATGATGAAATACTCGACGCTACAATATCCACTTTGGCTCAACCCAAAGTAGATCTTTGATTCCGACTCAAGATTTATCCGGCAATTTAAGTCTTGTGAGTCCCTGGTCAACTTTACGTCGTTTAGGCCCGAATACTCAAAAGCATCTCGGATTTAAGTACGTCTCAAGTGATAAATTTAACAGATTTTCATTCAACACCATTAAAAGCCGCGAGACGTGCAAAATTGTAATGTAAGCGTTTGTGTATACGGAGTTTGGCCACAGTACTTAGTAAAAGTTTTATAAATTTAGTCGCAGACACATTATACCTTATCTATGAATTTACGCAGAAAAACAAATAAAATTACTATCGTAACTGATCAGAACTGGTTTCCAGAACAAGCGCAATTATGTATAACAAATCATTAAATTATCCAAATCCCCTTAATCCCAATCATTGAGATATCTATACCAGGAAAACCTGCAATAAAACGCGGCAACGTGTTCAAACGCTTTCATAACATTGGACAATATTCAGACAACGGATATTAGATCATAATTATAGATATTATCATATTATTGTTACAGTCTACCACGGACAAGAAAACATGCCTAAAAGACATAAAGGAGCACATAACTACAGTTATAGATAGAAACCTCAGGTACTATAGACGGACAGGAATTCGCGAACTCAAGGATGCTTTGTTCCGAAGACTGCAGCATTTACACCGTGTGTCGTTAGAACTGAGTCTCATCCAAGTTCCGGATCTCAAAGAGGATAAAA
The DNA here is from genome assembly GCA_963931895.1 of Eupithecia pulchellata. Lineage (NCBI taxonomy): Eukaryota > Metazoa > Arthropoda > Insecta > Lepidoptera > Geometridae > Eupithecia > Eupithecia pulchellata. The sequence continues at coordinate 7,227,341 of OZ007529.1, forward strand.
AGCTTACAGCACTTGTAAATGCACTCAGTAGTCTATCTAAGAATTGGGATATTGAAGAGTTGGTTATAAGAAATCAGAAGAGAAGTTGATAAGTATTTTTATTTTGTAAATAGTGTACATTTGCTCAGGCTAAAGTGATATCTATGTAATGTTTACTATAGTTTACTTTTGGGTGAAAGTTTTTCGCATAATGATTTTAGTCAAAGTTTCTTTTAGAAAATATTTCGTATCAACTAATTGTGGTCATCTATATCCGAGAAATGTTTAATAGTGTTTGACTTAAAATATTGTGCGAAAAATGGTAGCCTGGTTTTGTTACTTATCTATTTATTTATTATTGATATCAAATGCAAGAAATATTAAATGTTGATTATTAGGTAAAAACGCTAAACTGGTTTTTAATTCAAGCCCACCCTAAAAGCCTCTAAGATGACATCTGTGGCGGGGTGGGCGAAGGTCCGCCTGCGACGCAGGAGGTTGCGGGTTCGATTCCCGCTTCGCGACAAATATTTGTACGATCTACAGATATTTATTCAGGGTGTTCTGGTCGTTTTCTATACATAATAAAAATATATATTTCTTTAATATATTGTATTATGTATATAAGTCATCGAGTAACCATAACACAAGCTCTGCTTACCTTGGGGCTAGGTTTTGCGAGCGACTTCGATTTGCACTCGCATCGCTTTTAAATCGCTACCAAATCGCCCAAAAATCTAGTCATATCATAAGACTAGATTTTTTCTTTCATTTCATAGATTTAGCAAGTGAATTAAAAACGACAAATAATTCTGAATTTACTACAAGAAAACGGATAACAATAGGGCAACATAAATAACAATAAGATATTTAAAACTCGACGTCTCTCCCAAAGAAGGAAAGTGTGTTAAGTTTGCTATTGCTCCTCCACCCTCGGACCACACTCAAGACGACCTTGATTGCTTTGTTCACGTAGGATTCTGTCAACAAAAAACATTTCTATACAGCGAGGCAAAGCAGCCGAGTTGGGGACGCTTCCTGTCAATACCAGTTGTTATGAATCAGTCAAACTATCTCTAAATTACAACAGTTCTAAAATTAGCTCAATTGTTTCCTTTGTAAATACCCAGCTCTGCTTGGGGCTAGGTGATGTGTGGATTGCCCAGCATTATTTATTTATAGCATTATTATTTATTTTATTTTTCGGTTTAGAAGTACGAAAGTTTACACGTTAACTGTCGTAGCGCGTGCTACGATGCTCTTTGCTACATGTCACTTTTGTACAACAAACTTACTAGCAGAGCAATTACGGTAAAATATCCCATTCCCATTGATTGAGCCATCCGAGGAGACTGAGCATAAACGATTTCGGTTGCCAAAACTCGCCAGTGATACATACAGATACAACTCTCTGGCCATTTTTTTCCCTCAATAACAGCAAACCTGATTCAAACTTACAAACAGTAAATATATTGCAGTATTGAAAAGTAGTTGAGTAAAACCAGCTCAAGTGTGAGTAACAAGTATATGGTAGAATTTAAAAAACATTGACATTCGTGATATTTTGGCGTTGAAAGCTTTGTCGTCTCGTTTGACTCCATCCTGCCAGGAAATTTTATGCATAATGTTTTTGTACCATGTAATGGAAACCGAAATCGCTTATAGTCAGTCTCCTCGGATGGCGATCCATTGAATGGGATATTTTACCGTAATCGCAAGGCAGTTTGTTGATCATAGGATTCCTACGTATCATCTCTGAAACTAGTATATCTAATACTAAAGTTCTTCCACATGTGGACAAAAAATTAAGTGAAAGTAAATAACACCTTATTTCTTATATTACGTAGGTGTAATAGTTAATTGTATAATATACTTGTCTAGGTGCTTATTTTGGAAGTAAGCCTAATTAAATGTCATTTATATTGGGATATTGACCATGAGTTTATTCATCGTTTTGCAGTATAAACGGAAAGACAGATACTGAAACTGCAGATAATTGTAAAACTCTAAAACATAAGACGAACTCTGTGGCGGGGTGGGCGAAGGTCCGCCTGCGACGCAGGAGGTTGCGGGTTCGATTCCCGCCTCGGGAAAAATATTTGTACGATCTGCAGATATTTATTCAGGGCGTTTTGGTCGTGCTGTGCTGTGCTGTGTGGATTGTCCGGCATTATTTATTTATTTATAAATCATGGTAAATATACCATTATGAATGACTTTAACGTTAAAAACCATGATAGTTTCAAATCTTTATAGTATTCAGATATGTATCTTAAAGAATATTATGCAGGTTTACCTCAATCCGGGAAGATGGATAGTTGAAACAGTTAATACTTGTTACTGTTACTTGTTTATACGACGCGCACAAAACGATAATAAATGTTTTAGTAGGTACATATATTGTTGAGATTAATTTTTATAATAATCTATTAGCGATAATATGAGTAGAATTTGATATAAAATTTATCTAAAGCTATCGGACAATGTGTTAAAATAATGCGCATCGATAAAAATTCAATCGCTTATTAGATACTACCTATCTCAACCGTGACGTTTACCAACAAAGAATATTTCAGACTAGCAACACTGGATTTGATTTTATATGAGGTATAACTCCTTGATAGATACCTACATTGTTTTCATAAAACATGATTGCTTTCCAAGGCGTAGGTATACAAAAGGCAAAGCTCCCAGTTGGCATGATTTTAAACGATATCGGAAAAAGGAGTTTCTATACTCAGCTGTATGTACGACTTTTCCGTAATTATAGACCATTTTAACCGCGACTTCATCCGCGTAAAAGTTGGTTGGTTCATATAATACTTTTAATCGGTTTTAAAAATAATAATTCTGATATAAAACATAAATAATATAAAAAAGGTATTGTCCATGTACTAACGATGAAACGGTAAAAGGTTCATTTTATCTAAAGACATTTTTATCCCATGGAAAAGGATTTATGGAATAAAAAGTAGCCATGTTTCATTCCCGGCCTAAAACTGCCTGTAGCTATGCAATATTTCAGCCCAATCTGTTAGTATATAGCGTCAAGTGATAACAAACATCCATTGAAACTTTCGACCGTACCACCACACTCTACCAAAGCAGGTCCTGTCCGAAAACCAGCATCGCTACTAGCTTTAGCCTGAAGGCATAATGCTGAGACAGGGACCTTTTTGGAGAACTGTAACATTGTTGCTTGTTTGTTTCGCCTGGTTGGTTATCTATTGTAGTTATTGTTAGTTATGTACCAATCTCATAAAGTACACTTCGGTGTTCGTTATGTTTTGTATCCTATCTATTATAATATTGTGTCTATCCATTGTGTTACTAGGTTGAAATAATTTTTCTTCTTTCATTCAATCATTATCGCTTAGAATAAAAGGAAGCTTACCAAGAGCGGCTTGGTCCTTATAGTTCGGAAATTTTTCGTGGAAAGGCCTGATAATGTACACGAGGTCGATCCCGACCACACCAGAAGCGTAGTCGCTGAAAGACCCTGCCACTCGCTCTTCGTTGCTACTTTGATGCACCTGTCAAAGGTTTTAAGAAGAGTTAAAAACTTAGAAAGTAATATAAGCTTGTAACTAGGGAAAAACTACATAGACACCGCGTTCACAAGGGTCAACATAAAACAAGCGCTGAGAATGGATCTCGCTTTTGATCCGTTCAATGATTTTTCAAGTAAAATGTTGACTGACACCCGGATTAAATCATTCATTGACATAAGAAGAGGAATTGATGTAGACAGCTCGCAACTGAGATCAGAAGAAATATCTACAGGCTGACCGCAAGTCGGTTTGAGTCTTGGGCGCGGACTTTTCGCGCTCCAAGACTTAGGTAGGTACGCTTTATACCTCAAAGAGAATGGACATTGGCGGCATGAAAGCGCTCGATTGCTGACACAACAAAACTTGCTACGAGACCAGCCAGCCTCTTCAAGTGTCGCACCGCAGCTATAAGAACTGCTAGATTCACGCGTGAATCGTGGGCACCCAAAGTGCGGAATCTTCACAAGGCGACGCAGCTCGATGGGTTGATGCAATATTTGTCCTCGAGCCGCCGACTTTTGGTATATAGGATCCAATAGAAGAACAATGACTGTCAGAAAATTAACCTCATACAACCGTCCATCCGGTAGACGAGCCTGTCTCGCCGCGTATTCTCCGATCTCCTGAAGCCTCTTCGCGTTACTTGGCTGTCGCAGGGAATATCTCCAGGGGTACAGGATAAACTCCTGAAAATTTATTTATTGATTTGTTAATAGACGAGCAGCCTATGGCTGATGGGTCTATATCATACAGTGTTGAATTTTGCCATTGCGTCACTTTTTTAAGTTTGATATTTTTGTCTCGAAACCAGTGGTTGAGTTTATTCTTGAAAGCGTTTATCGACGTGGCTGATAGTATGTCTTCTGGTAATATGTTCGTTGTGCACCACTCTATTGCTAATAAAATGGTGCGCGGCAAGCGAATTTTTATTCAGAATTGTATATACTGTGAAAATGTCGTTTTGCTATCTATAATAAATAGTGTAGGTATCTTTGCGCAAATCTATCTCTCTAAATAGAGTTTTTGGTAGAGTTTAGCACAAACATAATAAACCCGCCGGTTAGGTGCGACATTTCAGTGTATGACTATTAAAGGCAAGCAGTATTCGTCAACTTGTCGGCGGATCAGCGCCTTGGCGTGTAGAATCTTTTCCTTAAGAGACTTATGCCCTCTGTGATAAGGGCTGGTGATTAGGAAGGACTCTCTTTATATGAAATCTTATCCTCAAAAGGCTTACAAGACGTAACGTGCTCGGATAACCAAATGTTTTCTTAATTTAACGTGACATTATGACAACATACTCGTAAACCAAAGTTTTTGGTAAGAATCTTAATGAACACCGCCCACATACCTAATGCTACAAGTTTTCCTTGACCGCACTGGATAAGGATTTAAGTATCAAAAGATTAACCTTTTTTGGCACGAAGCTTGCATGCAAATGTATTGCCAAATGTATAGTTTCCCCGAGTTTGTCGACGTACTTGCGGATGGCCTGAGCTTCCGCGGTCGAGAAAGGTTTCAAACCGGGGTACTGTTGAGAGCAACGTTCCGGGGTCTTGTGGACGTCATCTGGGCAAAATTAAACTCAATTTACCTTGAAAACAGTCCCTAAACCAATTATTTCTATCCATAGCTGATTTTGTCAAAATTTGTAATTCAATTATATAATGGATTTTTTAAATGGCAAAAACAAAGAAAATTACAATTATCTAACTAAATTAGAACTAGTATTTACAATTGACACAATTGAGCTAACTGCAGACTGTTGCAAGCTAACTACAGGTAGCTCAACTGATCCATATAAATACCAGTTGGAATTGAATTGTAATTCAATTATAATATCAATTCTCAAAATATTATACAATTATAATATAATTTCTCTCGAATCCGAAGCAAGCATCTTTCAGCATTTGGTGCGACAGAAGTTGAAATCAGCATCAACAAATTAAATAATGGCTTTTATTAGATATCGAGACCGTTTTATGACTAGGGATAACACAACTGACGTACCTACTCTACTGGTGAGAGTCCCAAGAAAGATGTCAGGTGGTTTAGAGAATGCTCTTGAAGTTGTTCTATAAAGTTCATCATAGTCATTAATATTATCAGCCCATAAACTTCGGCTGCTGAACCTAGCCCTCCCCAAATGTTGCCAATAGCGATCCCAAGGCACTTCCAGCGACTACTCACGACGTCGACAATACTGTCAGTCCATCGAGCGGTATAGAAAGGTACTTAGTGAATGATCACCGGAATATGAAATGCCAAGTAATTTATATGATAGTATCTAACCTTGCCAATGATATGCAAAGTTCCGATTAATATGCGTGCCAAAGCACACGTCATCTTGGCCATCTTTTTCCACATTTTTGTTCCACTCTTTCGGCCTGGTCGACGCCCTTATGCTGACGTTCTGCGACCACACTTTGGTGTCTATAGGCTTTTTCAATCGTAAGCTTTTTGCGAAATGCATACCATCTGGGTTTGCTATGGGTATCAGAAACCTGGTCAAAATAAATACAACATCAGTACTTATACGTCATCTACATCAGCCTGCAGATAAAGGTCTCCCCCCTCCTTTCATAAGCCCCTTATTGTCTTTTATTGAGTAGGTAATGCCCATATTTTATACTCACTCTGGGGCAGCCTGGGGATCGCAGTTCAGAGGTAAAACCCTTTGTTCTGCAGGAGGCGCGCCCGCCCAACGGTGTATATCCCTTAGTATTGGCCTCATACGAGACCCGCGGGAAGGGTTGGTATTGTGGGAATTCTAGGCCGACACTCACGGATAATAACCAACAATAACCTACAGGTAAAAACTCTCGTGACTAATTCAATAGGGACGTAAGCGGACTTTGGATTGTTCTACATGACGAAATAATTCCGGGAAAATATAGATATAACACTAAGTATTTCATATCGTTTACCTATGTAGGTACTCAGAGTTCTTTGCTACACGCGTAACTTACCAGTCGTAATCATTAAAGAATGGAGTTTGGTAGCTCGACTCGTATAGCAACATCTCTGCTAACTCCATTATTGCGTTTGGAGCACCCCACGACATGGCGTTGAGTGCTAAACAGAAAATACATAAGTTAATTTTGACTGCCATCGAAGCATATGGTGATGAAGTTCTCTCAGCCATGTGCGTCCGTTGAAATCTGCTTCTTTGGGCGTACAAAATAAGCACTAGACGAGTAAAATTTAAATAAATAAAACAACAAAGGTAATAAGGTGATATTGATATTCTCTTCACTGCAATTTTCATCGTCGACCAGGCTAACAATCAAAAAATTATATTGGGAGAAAGAACGTAAATCGCATTAACGCGGTCGCCGTGCTTAGTTGAAATATTATCTAAGGTGGGAAATTGCCTCGAAAATAAGATCACTTAATTTTTTCAAATTATATTTTTTTTTGCAAAATACGCATTTTGTTACCTCCAATTATGAGAATCCCAGGCTTCTTGCTCGTTCTATCGCTACGGAGTTCTAAAGCCGCTATCGTCCGGTTCTCTGCAGTCTTGGGTTCGAGGAGGACCAGGCTGGCCACGTCTTCATTATCCTTCGCGTAACGTTTCATCAGACTCAATGTACCCGTCCAGTTCAAGTACTTGGTGTAGGTCAGGTTTGAACTGATACTTCTCATTGTTCTAATTTTAGAACCAGTTCTGTAAAAAATACAATTTATTTGTTTTTTTTTTTTGTAATAGTTGGATCCTAGGGATAGATCACTATTATTCGCAAAATAAGTAGGTAATTATTAAAAATTTTCATACTTCGTTGATTCAAATCATACCTCCTACGACTTCTAATTATAATAGGTAGAATTAATCTCAGGAAAATACATACTGAATGTAGTTCCGCGGAGGAAAACAAATCATGAATAATGCTCCACAAAAATATAAAATCGATACCAAATACATCTTCATTTGGAAAAGCATTCTGCATTAATGTTAATAAGTATGCGGTAAGTAAATTAACTTCAAAGAATGCCAATTATTTGTAATAACGGATAAATAGTTCTCATCTGGTCACGTAAAATAGCGTAAAAACATCTTGATCTCCACTCTGGCCATAGAAACATATTGCAATTTGTTTGATCTTGTTACAGTCAGTCAAGCCTCTTTGGATAAATCAATTTTGGGTCAAGCATGGAGGTATATCAATTGAGCAATAGATCTCCATTGTAGGCTATGTACAAATGTATAGTGGCATTTAAAGTGTCTGCCACACACACATTTTAAGATTTGAATAGCTGCTGAAATGCTGAGCAACTGAAGGCCTTACGGCCCTATATTCCGACTCTAGTATGTTCTATTCAAAGATCGTAGGAGCCATTTTTGGTTGTATTGTAGTTTCGTCGAGGATTTATAGTCGTTGTACCTAAGTCGGAACCTAAGCGACATTATCTTAGGGTAAAAGCACAAAATAACTATATATTTATTTATTCCTACATTAAGCAACGCCAACAGCGTATATATGACACATTCTAATAAATAAGCACTTATTTCCTTAAATAAGTGCAACATAACATTGTAATAATATGTATTACAAAACTATAGGCACTAATATCAAAGATTTATGTAAGTATAGTGTAAAGGTACAACATGAATAGCAATAATAAATAAAGAAAGCTGTGTGATTAACACAGCATACTCTAGCCCCAAGAATATAATATAAATAATATACCTATACTTAGCACTAAAAGTAAATTCTCTATGAACTATGTGGATCCTTCTTAGATTATCTTCTCTGCCTCTGGCTGTTTCAAGATTTTTTGATCTATTGCTGTCAGGACGACAGCAAAATAGCGAAGTCAAAATACGAAAATGAACTCTTTGCTACCATGAAAAATTGTGTCCTTTTGATCATACTTTTTATAAATGTTATATATTGTAGTGATCAAAACATCAGTGATGTTTCGTTTCCCACTTGTCCTTTTACACGTAAGTTTGGTTTGACTGGCATCCATGAGTACCCAGTTCCTGTTGGTATTTACCTCCTCACCAGACCACAGAAGTCCACTGCTGTACATCCCTCCTTCCCCCTTAACAAGGGTAGTCTCTCGTCATAATCGCCACGCTCTGCAAACGCGTATTGGTGCTCGCTATGTTGTTAAAAATACACAGAATTGTGGAGATATTTATCTACTTTGGAATTAAAGGGTGCTATTTTACAAAAATTACACTAAACAGTATAATTATTAACTTTTTTTAGTGTTTCGACGTAAAAGAGAAGTAGAATACACTCGTTGGCGCGCCAACTTAGAGTCTACTCCAGAATTTATTGTAAAGGTCTTCGATGATGACCTCAGCACACCAAGAAGCAAAAGAGTCGTTGCTGTCAACTTGCAACCCCCCAACATAGGAGGGGAGAACATAATAGTGGGTGGAGTTATGGTACCACAACCCACAGCTGCAAGCACTCTAATGACGGATTCAACGAAAGATTATACGCGTTTTATGCTCCCAACGGCAGATGCCAAAGATAAGCATGTCACCCTAAAAATAATTACTGAAGCGGAAAAAATTATGAAACCAGGTGGTGAGTTTTTTTATCCATACCCTACAGAATAAATACTAAATGAAATACAAAAAGTAAAATAGAATAAAGTTCTATATTGTTCAGGTAATTTTTTTTATTAGCGAGTTAACATTTTGTCAATAAAGGTGCAGACCTTGTTCCTAGACCCAGATAATTCTTCAATTTGCCAAAGTACACAATTAGCTATCAGAGTGATTACCTTGTTCTCTATGTGGTCAACGAGTACCTAAAACAGCAATTTAACCTTGTCAATATATATATATATCTATACATGAGTGTAAATAAAGGCGCAAGTGAACAGAATTGTGTAGGAAGACTTCCGCAACGCGACGAGAGCCCTCCTGCCGGTCCTCAATTCCTGCCGCGCACGCAGAGCTCAGCCACCTGGCAGTACGCACCGATCACTCCAGTTGGTTTCACGCGCCGCACCACCATAGCGCCCATCACACCATCCTCGGAACCCTACGTAAGTCTCAAGGAGAAACAGACTGAGCCCGCGCCACGCTATTTAAGCGACAAAACTAAGGAAACGTCGGATGGACTGGACACCGTAATCATGGATATCCGTTTTCATACAAATTCAAGCGTCCAGAACTGATAATGCGTCGCGTACGTGACGTCAGCTCAAACTGTTCCTTCCTTTCGATCTGACACTATCCTTACACTTCCAGAATTAATCGATTTAAAGGTTCCTTAATTACAGAGTCTACCAACACATACTACGGAATCTATAAAACCGACCAGAACGAATGTAGACGAAGAAGATTTGCGTAGATATCATGAAGAGAACTTCGGATTATTTAGCACCCCGACGATTATCTCTTCAACAACGCAAGAAATTTTATCCACGGAAGAAACCACATCACCTTTAGATTATATGCGTAGTAATAAAAACGTTGATGATGATAGTCTACTAAATTCTGACAAAAAAATTGGTTTGGATGATACTGACCCGATTTACCAAATGATGCTTTACAATGATGATAACGAAAACAAGAGAAACAAACTTGATGATGTTTTTACGAACGATGAAATTAAGAATAATGAAGTTACAAATTCTGATTTTTCGAATGATGATAATACAAATCAAGTAGATCTTAATGAAGAGGTTATACCTGAAGCGGCTAGAAATGCTAATTTTGAAAAAGAGATAACAGTTAGTCCAATTAAAAGTTCCGCGGAGATTAATGAAACTGATGACTCCGAGGTTAATAAAAATACTGTTCCTGAAATGGATGCAATGTTGGGCAAACGCCCTAAGACCAGTTGCAGCATGGTTAAGTTAAGACAGCTAAGTTTTAATGCACCTATGACACTAGCTGAAGTAAGTAATTTTCAAGACCGTTAATTAAAATTTTATTAAAATTTTAATAGTATTTATTGAGGTTTCTGCCGCAAGCTTTTTGGGAGATTGAATCCTTAATGTGTCATTGTAGTAAGATTGAAACAACCAAATTATTTAAATTCTTCGGACCAAAAAGACTGGCAGTATGAATATTTTCATGAATAATATAAGTCATATTATTGTTACATAAATGGGTAGATTTGGTCTTTGCCCAGTATAATAATATGGTATTTTCTTAGATAGTTCATCAAATGAAACAATGGGCAGAATCTAGTCCCATAGCAAAATGGGTGGACATAACAGGAGGGAATCTTACTACAATGGAAAACCCTATTTACATGATGTTATTGGATGATCCCAGTAGTGGACAAATACTGTCGGCAAAGCGAACAATCATGATCGTAGCTGGTAAGAATTCAACCATTTAGTAACTCAGACGGAAGCAATCAGTCCACAAAAAGTAAAGAGCACCGCTCGCTGTTAATGGAGAAACTCTCATCAGCACCTGGATTATCTAGACTGACCACGCTTACGTTCGATAATCCAAACAAAGGGGGTTACACTATACACCTTTTCCAGGCGGAGGGGGTATCATCGGATCTTAGTACATTTGCCAGCCTGCCATGGTTATAACAACAACAACAATAAGGCAACAAATTATAGGCTGATGTAGGTAGGTATAATAGTGTAGACATAGGCCTCCCCTAATGAGCACCATCATCATCATCATCATCATCACCAGCCTATAATAGTCCACTGCTGGACACATAAGCACCATAGGTGGCATTATTTATCATTTGGAGGTTATTTCCCATAATCTGCCATGGTTATTTATGGCGAAACCCTAACAGAATTCACTAACAGATGTATTGACATTCTTGACATGTTTTCGTATTCAAACGTAAAAGTTAACCGACGAAGATGCACAGTTTTTCAATTATCTTTTGGTGAACACTAGCCTTACACAAATTCTAATTGAAGGCATGTTTTTGTAGGAATACAAGGCAGAGACCATCATGCGGTGTCATCAGCAATGTATGTGTTGTACCAGCTGATCGAAAGGAGTGAGGCGCACGGCGATTTGTTGATAAAATATCGCTTTTGGATCATACCTGTCTTCAATCCCGATGGATATGAATACTCTATGACCTTTCCACACGTAGGTTTAATTTTATTTTACTTTTTTCATCTGTTATCCATATTTTAAATCTTTTCAACCTCGTCAACGGCACTCGGCAATTGCTAAACTGGTCTATAGGGTATTAGCTGATTTCGTCAAGATTTTTTACCCTAAAGTCAACGCAAATTAAAATTGCGAGCGGGTCAGCTAGTAAAATATGAAGCTTGGCACGCGGATCGATATCCTCGATCCGCGTGCCAAGCTTCATATCAATCCACACAGCATCATCTAACCTCAAGCTGAGCAGAGCTATTGTAATGAAGACTTGATGGCTACTTCCCATTTGGTAAACCTCAAACTTTACCTATTAAAAAGTTGCGTTTGGTAAACAATTTGTTGCTTCATACATTTATTCCCATTTGGTAAACCATGTTTGTACCTATTATTATTTTAGTGCGGTACAGTCAGAGTCAAATGCTTATTGAAATGAGATATTGGTTTTGAAATGCTTCAAAGTCTTGAGATACTTCATATAAATACATACATCCAACACCCAGACCACATCTAACAACTTTGCTCATCACATAGATGTTGACCGTACCGGGAATTGAACCCGGGATCTGCGTGGTAGTCCGGCATGGTGACCATTACGCCAACAGGGTCGTCAAATACGTACAATATTCTTTAATTCACACAATTTTCTTTTTCTGTTTTTATAACAATGAAGAAACTATATCAAAACGAAGGATGACCCGTGTATTATTACATAGACAGATATTTTTTTATTATGCATAGATAACGACCTCGGGACCAAATATATGTCCCGAATCGCGGGAATCGAACCCTCGACCTCCTGCGTCGTATGCGGAGTCTTATCCACCACGCATCTGAATTTGAATCTATCTATCTAATCAGAGGTCGTCAAAGGAAAAAGAGGGAAGCTTCAGCTTTCCGGTTCCCTTAGTCGGCTATTATGACTTCTACACTCTGAATTGGAAGGGGCCGATTCTTACGCCACAAAACGTCATCTTGTTCTTTAATCTTTTAAAAATCACGAAAGACTCAAATAGTATTTATGATTATTAGCGTCGAGAGTGGACGAAGAATCTACGTCAACACTGGGATACTTGCACAGAGCGAGAATCATGCGCTTCCTGTGCGGATTTCGGACTGAAGTGTACGGTACAGCATTGTTATGGTGTAAATCTTGACAGGAATTTTGAGTATCAATGGATTCCAGGTAAGTGCGGTATTTATAATGGTGGGTACAGACTAAGCGAACGAGAATGTATGAAATAAGAACTGTAATATTATGTCACCATCATTATGATATTGAAAGCTACAGTAACTTGGTATACAAGCTATGTAGATGGCAGTAGCTACTCTTGATATATTAATAAACTTATAATATTAAAATCTAAGTATAAAAAAATAGTGCCCTACAGGCGGAATGTGTTAACAAAATTATAGGAAATACTCTAATATCTTGTTTAAAAAGGTCTAGTTTTGGCAGAAAAGCTATGTATCTTTTATGATCTTCTTTTATGTTAGGTTTACCAGGCCAATAGGTACGGCATATAGGCAGAAATAATCAAATATTCTCTAATACTTATACTAATATTGTAAACTGGAAAGATTTGATTGTTTGTTTGTTCTACTGGACCGATTTGAAAAACATTTTCACCATTAGAATCCTAAATTTTCCGTGATGAACATAGACTATAGAAAATTTTCAACAAAATAAGGGTTCCGTATGAAAATTGAACTTTTTGTTAAATACCCGTGCGAAGCCTGCTAGGACTGCTAGTTTGATATAATTTTCAGCGGAAGAACTACACTCCGAGTACCCCTGCGGATCTCTGTACCCTGGGTCGAGACAACTCAGCGAGGTGGAAACTCTTGCCCTGACCAGATTCCTGCACGAGATAAATGCGCCAGTGTTCACTTTCATTGCTTTCAAAGAAGGCGATGTTTTGGTAAGCGAACCATTTTCAATTATATAGTTTATTTATTTACTAGCTGCGGCGCCGGCGTTATCCGAAGGCAAATTGAGTAGGTGGTGAAGCAAACACAACAAAAAAAATATTGGCATTAATTGGTCTAGCCGTTCACGCGTGATGCCGTGACCAAGGTAAATATGGATTAATTTTTAAACATATGTATATAATATAACATATGTATGTATGTAGGTATATACATATATACAAAAGACGACCTCTGTGGCGCGATGGGCGAAGGTCCGCCTTCGATGCAGGAGGTTGTGGGCTGGATTCCCGCCTCGGGACAAATGTTTGTACAATCTGCAGATAGTTTTTGAGGGTGCTCTGGTCGTTTTCTATCTATAACAAAAAATATCTTTTTATTTAATATATTGTATTATGTATATCAGTCATCTAGTACCCATAACACAAGCTTGAATTGCTTGGGGCTATTATAGTGAGCTGCAGCCTAATTGTCTAACTTGAAATCCATTACCAGTGAACTTCAAACCGATTACCTGTTGTAGACCCAGTCAGAATGTTGTTGGTATCTAAGGTATTCAACTGGTCTTCGGTTTCAGCTATTTACACAATACGAAAGTGACAATCGAAGTCCAGGCTAGGTTTGAAATGCCAATCTGAAGCCGATTACGATTACCAGTTGAGTTATACAATAGAGCCGCAGGTCCTTTGAGAGGCATGCGTGAGGCCGTAGCCAACATTATAAATATTAAAAAATGGTTATACCTACAAAATTACTTGATCATTATAATAAATTTTCAGGGTGTTATGTATCCTTACTCTCACACGAAAAAGCGGCGAGCATTGGATTATTTTTATGTGAGTAGATATTGGTAAAACTCTCATCTTGTAATTTTTATATTGTTTTTAATAGTTATAAGTTTAAAAACTAGTTGGAATTCTTTTATACTGTTAAGTACTATAATATCTAATCTGGCTAAATCACTAAATAAACAAAGTCGCTTCCTGCTGTCTGTCTGTTTGTCACTATGTAAGCTTAGAGCTTTGAAACTACGCAACGGAATTTGATGCGCTATTTTTAGATAGAGTGATTCAAGAGGAAGGTTTTTGTATCAGCATTGGACCCATGCGAAGCCGGAGTGGGTTGCTAGTATATGATATTTTGGATTCAACGAGAAAAGCAAATTCTACGAGGGTCTACGAAAATAGTTTTTAATAGTGTTAATTAATGTAATTTTGTAAAACAGGGCGCTATGGCGCTCATTAAGGGAGGCCTATGACCCGCCGTGAACTAACATGCTGCTGATGATGCTGATGATGTGTAATTTTGTAGAGACAACGAGCATCGCGGGCAGCTGATGCGGCCTCCAGTATTAGTGGTCGGTCTTACGTCTCGGGGCAAACTTCAGAGTTCTTACGTATGTATGACAGGATTAGATACCTAAATATTTTAAGACGCTGAAGAATATTAAAATCTGACGCGATTCCAGTTACTTTTGCGTATAGACGCCTGGACTCGTGACGTCAGATGTATGAAAAACAAAAGATCGTGCCAGCTTTTAACTTATTGCTCAAAGAACCGACGACCGTTAAGCCTACGGCCGTTAGGCTTTCTAATTACAAGTATGTACCGCGAAAATAGGTAATGTAATGTTGGGTAGGGGTAGGGTAGGGCCCAATGAAGGCCTCTAAAAGTGGGCTGGTGACTATGCTGAAGGTTGTGGGAAACCGCTGAATCCAAACTGCGCAGGAGCTGTCACTTTGGTGATCTTTGATGTAGGCCTTTGTCCAGCATTGGGCGATGTTCGCCTGTGATGATAATGATGACAACATGATACAAATACTAAATATAATTAATTAATAATAACTATTATTGAAAGAAATGTTTTAATTATAATAATTCCTATTCACTTTAACAGAAAAACTGAAAAGGTTCTTTGAATTATTTATTCTTTAAATCGAGTAGAAAAACGTGAATTTGTACTAAACTTTTCGATAATTCCCACGGTTTCAGACATCCCCTTAGTAGTCCTGAAAAAAATCACCCTGTACTGAACCCTCTAACCTCCTACAAATGATTTTTTCGAGTTGAAGTTTCAAGACAAAAAGCTCAATTCTTGAATAAACCTTCAGGCGGGACACCTACAGGAATGGAACGAACAAAAAACACATTTGCCGTGCAAATGAGCACTACAGACCTAATTTAAAAACATGAAAACTTTAAAAAAAACCCTACTAAACAACATTTGAACAATTTGTCATGAAACTGGGACGAATCGGAACTAATATTGCCTCGACTAGCATTAATAAGTAAATAAATCAATAATGCTTGACAATTCACACAGCATTATCTAGCCCCAAGCTTAGCAGAGCTTGTGTTATGGGTACTAGATGACTGATATACATAATAATAAATGAATACATAGATATTTAATAATATACATATACAAAAAACCTATTAAACAACTTTTGAACAATATCCTGAAACTAGGACGAATCGGAACTAATAGTACCTCGACTAGCATTAATAAATGAATGTTACATAATTGTTCCAGCTCTATACGCGGGGGGTATGGAAGATTGGGTAGACAGCCACATGGGTATTGACAATACTTACACAATTGTCATGTTCCGACCCGCGGACACCTACGACTCAAAGCTTATAACGGAGGTAAGATACTTAACTTCGGTATGGTTAAATCTTTGTTTATATAAAAATTTGCCCACCCTGGTTTCGCACGAGTATTAATTATTAAAATTATAATTTTTTACACACCTTGGGTTACATTATAAAAGTTTACGGATCCTTAATTTTTTTGAAAATATTATTGTAGCCTATGTTCATCAAGGATAATATAGGATTCTAATGGTGAAAGAATTCTTCAAATCGGTCTAGTAGTTTCGGAGTCCATTTAATTTAAATAAACAAACAATCCATCAAATCTTTCCTCTGTATAATATTGGATTTTAAATCCTAGTACATTTTGCTATTGCATAAACCTATGGTAGCTTTATTGAGAAGTTGCTTTTTTCCAGCGAGTGGTGCATGAAGCATATGCGGCCATGGACACGTTGGTTCTTCAAAGCGGTACCGAAACTCGTCAGCCGCAAGTTGCCGTGCTTAGATCCGCTCGCTCGGGCTGCGCAATACACAAACCCTCCAAATTACACTTTACTTACATTTCTTTTAGCCTTTTATATTTGATACTTGACAATTTATCATGTAAGCTTTCTTGAATGCATTAACTGTTAACCAAATTTAATCTCAGGCTTAGGTTTGTTTTCGGTTATTTACTGACTGATAGAATGAGTGATGCGCTGTCGAGGTATACAATGTAGTTCTGAACATGTTTTACAGTTAGTTTATGTAGTGTAATTTAATTAATAGAAATATACTATTAGTCGTTTAATATTGCACTCATTTTTATTTAGTAACTAGCGGTCTTCTGATAGAATATTTTCAAAAAAGTAAGTTTTTTGAAAAATATTCTATCGCAGATTCATCAGGGAAAATTTGGGATTCTAATGGTGTAAGAATTTTTCAGATTGGTCCAGTAGTTTCCGAGCCTATTCAATTCAAACAAACAATAAAATATGTCCTCTTTATAATATTAGTATAGAAACAGACTTAACGAGCGAAGCGAGGGAGTAACCCGAACCCTGAGGCCTGCCCGAGACAGCTTTGTCACAAACACTTAGCGGCGACGTATTTTTTTTTAATTATTGTCACAAACGGCTGAAAACATAAATAATTCGTACAGTGACTGCGAGACAATCGTAGGCTGCATGTTTGTTTAAAATGGGTCCAGGTTTGAGTAGCCTGGTAGTATGCTGGTAGGTATCTTGTTACGTAGTTACGCAGCCAGCAATAAGCTGCAGTGTTATTAAAAATTTACGACCAATATACAAACGTCATTCATATCCTTTAATTATATAAACTCAGATAAAAGAACACAGATAATAGACGATGAATCGATAAACACGTGGAACGATAAAAGTCCAAATCTACTCACGTGTTACATTTACATATTATACAAAATTACATGCATCTGTAAACTCTTTTAAATTTAAATATACAATAAAATAAAATGTGTTATATAAAGCTCTTGGAAATGAATTCTCCTTTCGGCATCCCAAATTAACTAGGTCCGATATATTTGATTAACATTATTCTACTTATAGGTACTTACTAACCGTAACCGATCTAATAGAAAACTAGGGCCGAACGTGGAGCTTAAAAGTAGGACCAACGAAGATTTTTTTAATAAAATATAATAAGGGACGAATATGGTATAAATCCTTTTGTATTTACCTATTCTCCCACCAAAAAAAAAACCTAAACCTATTTAAGCAACTGCATTAGTTACCTTTGTGAGAGGAAAAAAACTTCTTATATATTTTTTATTTTATTATTATTTATTTATATCAAAGCGTCGACGTTATGTGTTCTGCAAAAATTAAGGCAAAACGTCGTAAAAAGATCTTTGATGACCAATGTTTTACAGGTGGATTACTGTTACTATTATCTAATCTACTTACTAGACATGCGTTTTACGAATGTCCACTGAGGCTACGACGCGACACGTCGTGTGATTTGGAGAAATATCTCCTTGAAACCTTCTATGCAAGGTTTTATGATGATGTGACCAATAATTTATTTTGTTTAATTTGGGTATTTTCTTTTTTAATTTTCGACAAATTGGCTCAGTGAAGTAAACCAAAATATCTTGTTTAAAATACATTAAGCGCTAAGTGTTCTTTAGGTTTTTGAAAAGAAAGCGATCTCCAATGAACTGTCATTACCTTGAAAACGTTGTGCAAAAGCCGTCGGAGTCAAACTTTAGTAGTCTACTCTGACCATTCTCCGACTAATTTAAATTTTGTTAGCAATAATAGAATTATCAGCTAAAATCGTGAGAACACGAAATTACCCAAACGAACCTATTATATTCAATAACTTGGGGACGCTTCCGTCTGGTATTAATATGGATCAGTTGAGCTACCAGTAGATTGTTTGCTACAGTGTGCAGTTAGCTTAGTTGTAAATACTAGACTAATTTCTAATTTGGTTATTTAATTTTAATTTTCTTATCTTGTTAGGTTAAACTTCAACGGTGTTTACCTTATTGTAGCTTCACCTTATTCAAGCATGGATTTTTATGATATTCTGTTTTAACATCTTATTCGATCACATAAAAGGTACTCTGAAGACTAACATAAAAAGAGGTAAGTACCCAAGTGTATTTATGCAGATGTCATTGCTGAGGTCAAAATTACCGGCTTCTTACGGAAATGCAAGCGGAAGGGCCTTCTGTTCAATGCAGATGCAACGAACGACCCTGCAACGACCCGTTGTAATTTAGATGGCATGATGACCCTGTATGTCACGTAAGGCATTCACTGACCACGAACCCTTGGGGTGCGTCACGAAGAGCCGTAGCTGCCTATCGGAAGTCGAAATGAGGGTATGGGTACTGGTAGTGCTTTTTAATTCCTGTACTTAGAACGTTTGCTAAGATTTTTTAAATAGATCGTAAGTCCAGAGGAAGGTTTATATGTATAACATGCATTAGTGTCAGCATTACACTCGTGTGAAGCCGGCGCGGATCGCTAGTTAATATTATGATAGTGGCAGATGGATGTAGGTATGTTGATTACTTCTTCACACCAAAACTACCTATGATGGTATGGGCTGATATTTTGCATAGATGTAGGCTTAGACTAGCATTTATATTTTCTATTTATTCCATAAATCAATGGAAAATAGAAGAAGGAAATAGAGAATATCAAGGAATTCATAAGCTGAATCTGCAGTGGGCCGACCATATATCACGAAGAACTGAAAGCCACTAGAGTAAACGCATCTATTGGTGGAAACCGCGACTAAGCAAAATTTTTGTAATACACCCTCCGTCCTGCGAAAGAATACTGGCAGGTGGGGTGTTTTCTCGTGGTCCCATTATTTTGTCCCATTGATGGGACCACGAGAAATAGTTATTGCTCGTGGTCCCATTGCTTTCATATGTTTTAAACTTTCCATCCTGTATAAAATTTAGCAGGTAAATTAGTTTTTACTTGCGAATAACCCGTGTTTCTAATAAAATTTATCTAAAAAATTCTAAGAAATATATGGAAAAAATCGAAAGAAATGAAAATAAAAACAAAACTAGAGCGGCGAATTGTTGTTCTCTATACGGCGCTGCCTCTAGTACCTGAGGCACAGATATCTGATGGCTTAGCGTATATACAAGTTGATATGAGCCCCAATACATCCAAAATGCGACTTTTTAAAAAGTACATAAAGTGGACGAGATATTTATATGTATTACAGTGAATCGTATACGGGAGAGGCACCGAACAAAATAATGTCGTAGAAAGTTGGAAAGCCCAATTAAACAAAAATGAAAAGACGACAGCCAAAATCAATGTTGCGATTACTAAACATTGTAGTTGAAAGTGAAAAGGACAGAGACTCTTCGTCATCAAAAAGACTTAAAGAGTACGTGACTCAGGACGAATACATATCGCGTTTGCAACTGCAAGTGGTCAACGGAGATATAACGATCGGGCATATCTTAGAAATTTTTAGATAAATTTTATTTAATGCATGAAAAATCCATGTTTTTTTAATGTCATATAACATTAATGTCCACCCAACACCCAGACACACTTGGGTTATTCGCAAGTAAAACCTAATTTACCTGCTAAATTTTATACAGGATGGAAAGTTTAAAACATATGAAAGCAATGGGACCACGAGCAATAACTATTTCTCGTGGTCCCATCAATGGGACAAAATAATGGGACCACGAGAAAACACCCGGCAGGTGCCAGATGAAGGCTTTAGCGTTCGGAGAAGGCATAGAACCTTATTTTTATAAAGGACATAGATGCTGTTGACCCCAGATGGCCATGACAGCGTTACCGGGCTTGTGGCGGACGATTGTAAAGTATCTGGCAATCATATTTCATTAATTAAGATTTGATATTACTTTTATTTATCATCATCTTACAATCGTACCATAATTGCGACACAAATGTAAATTTGAATTTTTTTAAATAAATTAATGAAAATAAAAACCCGCACAATGGCCACCACTTGAGATACCTATTTGACCTTTCTTAAACTTCTATAGTCTCTTAAAACTTTGACTGCCACTAAATATTTTAATAATTAATGGCTTGGCAGGCGGGTTGATTACAGTGCGCATACTGTAATCATCGCGCCTAGGCTGCGCAAGTGCGCGACCGACTATGGTAGAGACTAAATTTTTATTCTCCGCTGATTCCTTTGTTCTAACTTTCCGCTGCTAAGTGATTAATTACAAACACTCTCAAATGAATTTCTTTATCCAATTTAATGGATAGCCGATGCAATTTTTATTTATTAAATGCAAATGCTTAAAGCATGGATTTTTTAAAGAAAGAAAGAAAAAATGCCTATCTGAGAACAGGGAAACACAAACAGAAAAGCTAAGCTCCGCCCATTTCATTATCACATCCACAAACAAATCATTCATAAAGTTCTCCAAACTATAAATTGCACTCATTTACCCGTTGTGTCTATTCGATGCAAGTAGTATAACAAGTTCAAGGTAAATTTGTAGGTGATTTTAAATGTGTGGTGGTACAGCTGATGTGCTAGTGCGTGTGTAATTCGGTAGTTAGTACACTGAAAGCAACCAGCGTGGTTGCTCGCGGGTATTTCGCGGTAAAAGTAACTTCGAGCGTATTTGTAAATAGATTGTTCAAGTATCCCGGTAGAACCTTACTGTAACTTCCTACTTTTAAATTTGACCGTGAAAAAGGTAGCATTTGGGTTTAAATTGAGTAAATGCTCTTGTTTTTTTTACAATTAGCTCTACTATTTCTCTCATAATAAAATTATGTCTGTTCTGCCGATGAAATACGGTGTTAATAAACATAAAAATAAATCAGAATTCTATTATCAAAAGTAGTAAACTTAACGCAACAAAGTCAGAAGGTTGCTAGTGCGTAGGTACACAATGTAGAGTACTATGCTAATTACCTTAGGTTTTTATTGAAAGGCAGAAACAGGGGAGTTCGTAATCCATAAGTCATGCGATATTACCTACTTAACAAAGATATTTCGTAGATTACGGGCCATCCTGCGTGTATGATCGAGTATTGATAGCTGCACGTATAAAGCCGTTGGAGCAGTTGAGTCGAGTTTCACTTGTGCCTGGCAAGTCAATCCGACTCTAGCGACGATATCGGACATAGATGAAAAGCTGATAGGATCAACTGATAGTGATTAAAAAGGTTAGTAAATTTAAATTATGTTCTATTCTCATAGGATTAAGATCTCTCGTGCAGCACTGTGTAAATTAGCATGATCGTGTGGAAGTGGGCATTGTTTATTTTCAATGAATACGTTCGTTTGTATGCACTTGCTTAGTATTTACCTACATGTAAGGGGTATCTCAAACAGAGCTCGGTTACTCATGTTTTGATTGTATTGTTTGTCAATAATAACACGTTGCATGCTGGTAGCTCCGCATTTACAGTGTATTTTGTAATTTACTGGCATATTTAAGCAATTTTCAATGCCTACAATTTTGCTAGGATGGTATCTACCATAATATCATGTATATAATGTAGTACCTATTCGTATGCAGCGACTGGTGTAATTACAGTCGAGCTTCACCTAAAGTAAGTTTGTTTAACCTTCAATAATATAGCCTAGGCAACGGAACTTGCTAAACAATTTCTGAATCGGACTCATGCAAAACCAAACAACTATCTTTCGACCGAGGTTATGTATGGTCAAAGACTACCAAATTGGCTAACTAATATTGAACTATGATGTTAGAAGGCTAAACACTGTTGCTTAAAATTAATATCCTGTACCGATCACGAGTTTTATAATCAACTGCAATAATTAAATACTGATAAAAAATTTAATATCACTTTACTAAATACAATTCTGTCTACCTTTTCACACCTAATCAGTTAAGCGGATCTTAATGAAATTCGGCAGGTAGATAGTATCTCGGGAAGGACATAGACTACTACTTATACCGGAAAATGTGTTGAAAGCTTCGGAAAGTACCTACCGGTCATGATATACTTAGGAATTTAATTTCTACTTGATATCTGGTGATATTTCCATCCGAAATTAAAATGATATAAACCATATGAAAGTCCCTTTCTATGACCTACTCGCACTGGGAAATATACCTATACTATGACCAAATTCATTGGGTATTATGTTTGTAACATTCCCCCATGCTTCACCTAGTTGTCGTTTCTTGACACTGAAGTAATGTTAATTGTTGATTTCAGCTCTTTCCTACAATGCAGTCCAAATAATATCTAGGTACATTTAGAGGACTTATATTTTAGACAATTACTTTTAAAGGTCGATGCCAAAAAGAGAATTTTGCTTAACTTATATAAAAACAACAAATTTTATTATAAAGGGTTTTTCAACAAGAACTTTGTTTTCTAAAAATTTTTCGTTGACAAACCCTTTATTATTAAATTTGTGGTTTTATAGAAAATGGCTAGCTATGTTTGTTTTACGAAAAAATATTCATAAACTTCATGAATATTTTTTTATATATAGAAATTGACTTCAAACGTAAGTGGTGTCGTTCACGTACCCACGAGCGATGGCCACCACTGTACTATGAACATTACGTACAATTTCATGGAAACTCACAGGCAGGTCTTTTACCTCTAACGACTCGTGTTATCGGATACAACAACAACAACATCAGCCTATATAGTCCACTGCTGGACATAGGCCTCCCCTAATGAGCGCCATATGTGGCATTATTCATAATTTGGGGGTTTTAGCCCATAATCCCCACGCTGGGCATGCGGGTTGGGGATCGCAGTTCGGTGGAATTGTTCTACAGAGGGCGCTGCTGCCCTTCCTCGGTGTGTTTCCCTTAGTCGCCTCTTACGACACCCACGGGAAGAGTTGGGGTGGTGCAATTCTATGCCGGCAACACACGGCAATATTATTATATATAGTTATCGGATAAGCTGCGGATTATTTACATTGTCTTTTTATGTACTTATGTTCTTATATTAAAAGTTACCCAGTGTGCACAGCGTTGTTTAATAATAGAGAAACCTGAAGACAAAGGCATAGAGATCGCGGACGAAGTCGCGGGTACAGCTAATGTGTAAATATATGTATACAGATCCCCATTTTAGATCTAACGATACTGTCCATCTACGGTTGTTTGGTAGAGATCGCCTTTAGCGATAGGACTGCCAATTGTCGTATCTCTAGTAATTTTTATTATGTTTTTAATTATTTTGTTAAGAGTGCACTAAGAATTTTCTATACATCAATAAGTGTAAATTAAATACTATATAGTTGAAATAATTTTATTCCGTAATTACAATTTTCTTTGTTAATAACAATGTTACATAGGTACTGATATTATCCATCCAAAGGTTGCCTGGAATTCCCTTCCATGCGATAAGGATGCATATGGTGTAGCTTTGGTTGATTGTTAATGTATTGTAAATATATTTTTGTTTAATTTTTGTTCTGTACAATAAAGAGTATTGTATTGTATAAAAAATCGAAAGTTTGGATCGATACATGTATTTTACTTTTTCGCGCCATAACTAATGAACGAATCCAGCTGAAATTTAGCATAGATAGATAGAAAATTCTTCATTGCACACTTATTAAAACAATTAATAAACAAAATAAAAAATGCAAGATTCGTGACAATTGGCGGTCTAACCCTTTGATTATATACATATAATCAAAGGTCTAACCGTCAAGAGCGAACTCTACCAGACCACTTGTTGCTGGAAATTGGATTGAACATACTGATCTGCATGCAATATACTATGTACCTACCTTATTTATTTATTTAAACACTTTATTGCACATATAAAAACATACAAAAGGTGGGCATAATGCCGAAGGCATTTTCTACCTGCCAACCACACATGGTAGAAACTAAAAACAAAAGGCGTGCCATAAAAATTAAGATGATAACACAAATAATAATTAAAAATTAAAACTTAAAACTACAGCGATTAATACTAAAATTACACTATATAGTTTTAAATAAATTTATGTAGACAATAATAATATCTATTAATAGTACGTAGGTACACACAGTACAGAGAGTGAAAAGGATGGAATAGCGACTTAACTAGACGTCGTCGGATAAAGACTTTTTAAGTAGTAGTCACGTGTCAATTTTTTAAAGCAGTCTTTTGAATCGACTTTTCTTATCTCGTAGGGAAGAGAGTTCCACAGTCTAACAGCCTCAACAGAAAAGGATTTCTCACGAAACGATGAGCAGTGCGCCGGTATCTCTAGGAGGAGATTGCTTGATGATCTGAGTGGTCTGTCATGTGAGTCAGCAAGAAATGAAAAACGATTCCTAAGATAGTCCGGGGCAGAGGGATCTTTAAGTGCAGAAAAAAGAAGACAAAGCACCCTAACATTCCTACGTTCGCACCTTATACAACATAATATTCAAATAACTAAACACAACTTGACATACTATCTACTTAAATTACAAAAATACCTTGATACATACATACCATATAATGACACAAAATAATAATTATTCTATTTCTTTCATATTTCTTTATAGGTACCATCTCAGTTCCCATGTCATAGATATAAACCATATCGAAGAAGTCAAGTCAAGTCATAGATATAAACTTAAAACGTTTCTATAGCAACAGTGCGAGCGAGACCACGAGCAAAAACTAGATTTACATTTAACTTGCATTTAACAGCATTTAATTAACATAAGTAGCTGTTAAAACTATTCCAAAACTGCAAAGTTGCCAACCATGGAGCCCATAGATGGTCTGGCCATAGATAATATAAGGCCAACCTTGTCAAACTATTTTTGAAGCTTAGAAAAGCATCATTTCGTTTATACAAGCTTCTGTAAACGACTTTGCAAGCGATCTTTAGAATATAAAGTAGCTTAAATGGCATTACAAAATAAATAAAAAATAATAATTTTATTTTGTCAGAACACCCATATAAAAAACATATACATTAAGGCTTTAACTAAATAAAAAACTTACAAAATCGGACTCCACTCAGCATGTGCTATGGTAGAGCAGATCATAGCATAGCGCTGGTTTTCCGTAGAGACGGTGCTGTACACACACCATATAAACAAATAAAACAACGAATAGTAATAAAATAAAATTAGTAAAGTAGGTAAGTAAAAATTTGTACGAAGTGAGTACTGAACTCTCCTTTGAGAACACCAGTCTCAATAGTCGGGCAACATTGAAGATCCACAAGAACCAAAAAAAATGTATACAAAAGTTAAAACGAAAACAAATCTTAAACTATGTAGATAGGGAAAACCAACATTTACTAGAAACACAAATGATATTCATCACAAATGTAGTTTCTTTTTCACTTCTAAAATTGACGTGAAGAGAAAATCAATAACAGTTTTATTCTTATTGTAAAATTTAGTGTAAGTATAACATTTTACTGTCTATTTTGCATGCAAAATTTTAGACCGTTTTATAAATTTTCGTTCATTCCCTTTGGCTTTTCGTCCTCAAAGATCTTCACAACAAAAAACTTTCGCTTTTATAACTTTTTGTAGGATTTTCTGCCTGTTTGGGAGCTAACTTTTATCATCAAATTCAGATTTAAATAAATTTATTTCTATAGACTTACTGAATAACTTAGAAAGGTCAAGTTTATATTACAATATGCATATTCTTATAAAATAAGGCGTTATTGATTTTGATTTGAAATGTATGCAGAAGATAATTATTGTTTGTGCAATATGCTTGCGAAATGACCTCAACGGCAGGTGAATAGCTTTACTTGGCGACTGGACTCGCAAAATTCTTGGTGAATGATTAACAACGACCTTGCTATAGATTGTACTCGTACTATCTAGCAAGCACTAAATATCAACCTAATTTAATTCACGCCCAATGTGGCGCGGTGGGCGAAGGTCCGCCTGCGACGCACGAGGTTGCGAGTTCGATTCCCGTCTTGGAACAAATATAATGTACCTATGATCTATATTTTTTGTGGGTATTTTATGTAATATAGAAAATTTGCTGTCCTCCCCAGCTTTGCTCGGAAATTAAACAAATTTTTCAAAAATAATAAATATGTACACACGTTGGGTTTACTAAGTGAAGTTTACATACAGATCCCTAATTTTTTGAAAATATTCTATAGCCTATGTTCATGAGCGATTATGTAGGATTCTAATGAAGAAAGAATTTTTCAAATCGGTCCAACTCAACTCCTTCTCTTTTGTAGTCGTTTAAAAATGACGTATACAGCAAAAAGCAGCTGGACCGAAGACCCGTTCTTACTTCTATATTTTTCTTAAGGTATTTTTTTGCTACTTGATGTTTTTCTCTTTGTTTAAAAAACAACCCTGCACAAATAAGAGAATCATTTTGAAGATTTCCGATATGGATCAGCTGAGGTACCTGTTGTTTATTTGCAACAGACTGCAGTTATCGCAATTATTTCTATTGTAAATACATACTGGTTCTGTAATTTTCTTTGTAAATAAAGGTAAATAAACTCGCAAAAAAAATTGATGACTAATTATGATTCAGTGAAGATAAACGTTAGCAGGAAAAATAAATAGGTACATACTTTTGGAATTTATTAAGGCTCTGCCCAGATTATCCAAATATTTTGTGTTTACGTAGGTGTCGGCGAATTATGATGATAAGATATGACCTTACTACAGGTGGTACTAGCGACCCGCCCTGGTTTTGCACGCGAACATGTTATACATATGAATATTCCTCTTAAAACAATCTATCTATTATCATTTCTGGAAATAAATAATTTATAATTGTATATTATATTATTATTCAACAAAATTTATAAAAAAATACAAAATAATATTAAATATTCTCTACACTGAAAAAACATATATTTTAATTAATAATAAAACCTCATTAAAATGCGGTGAGTAATTTAAAAAATCTCTATAACTAGGGACAGCGGGCTGCGACTTTGTTTTATACCATGTAGTGATTTGTATGTACCGTTTATTTACATAATTAATCTACTTAATGATATCTTGTAAGGACAGCAAAAAAACCGATGTCCTAAGATAATTATTCATTTAATCATAAGAAGCGGTCCGCCCCGGCTTCGCACGGGTATTGTTTTTCAAATTTTCATAAATTATAAATATAATACACACGTTTGTTTACATTATTGAAATGTAATTGTTCTACTTTTTCAAAAATATTTTATGGTTTATGTTCATCAGGGATACTTTTCGGGATTTTCATGTCTACCTATACATTTTATTATAATACTTACAATAAGAAACATACCTACTTACCCCATTATTCATAATGGTTTGCTAACTTAAACAAGTTGCGAAGTAGGTAGTATTCTTTTTCTACCTGACTTAGTAAATAAATAATAAATAATGCTATATTAAATAGATAGATTTTTTTTATATAAAGTAAACAACCAAAACAAATATCTGCAGATCATACAAATGTTTGTCCCGAGGCTGGATTCGAACAGAATAAGTAGTAATAGTAGGAGGACTGAGATTATTTTAAGTTAGCACAGGTTTAGACACTAACCATCGGGCTCTCGATCGCATCTTAACTCACGTGTTAGGCACTTGGAAATAACGTGATTTCTTACTAGTTTACATTATTATCTATCATATCAGTAAAAGAATTGAAGTAATCGGATTAGTAATTGTGGATATAACTGCTTATATGTTAATAATACATATATGTATATCCGAATAATCAAAAGCAACTTTATCCAGCTCTGAGTTATAACGTAATCTAAATTAGATAAAGCAGGATAAGGTAGGGTTAGCCCTATGGCATCGCAATTTTATTACAAAAATAACGGTCCGCCCCGGCTTCGCGCGGGTATTTGACGAAAATTTTATTTCTTTTACAGTTCCCTAACATTTTTGAAAATGTCTATAGCCTAGGTATGTTCATCACAGAAAATTTTGAATTCTAACAGTGAAAGAATTTTTGAAATCGGTCCAATAGTTTCGGAGCCTATTCAATTAAAAATACAAAAAATCAAATCCTTCCTCTTTATAATATTAGTATAGGATAGATAAAGATATGGGCCTTAATTCAATATTGTCAATCCACACGCGTTACACAGATGCGACAAGACAGCGGCGTGGAATCGGACAAAACCATATACCTTAGTATATCAAATATTTAAAATAAATACCAATTAATTTACTCCATATTCCTTATGCCATATTTGTCATTCCCAACAGTGACATGGGGTCATTCGGGTACGATTTGAACTGTCAAGTATAATTATGTTTATTATCTCACATAATGTATATTACAAACGCGAAAGTAAGACCCGAAAAAGTAAGTTGTAAGTATGTATGGATGTTTGTTACTCTTTCACACAAAAACTACTAATCGAATTTTGATGAAATTAGGTACACAGATAAAATGTAATTAAAAAAAAATCTTCATCTGGAATAACATAATGATGGGCCATTTATCCCGAAAATCCGGTATCTATATCTATATCTATATCTATACTAATATTATAAAGAGGAAAGATTTGATTGTTTGTTTGTTTGTATGTTTGTTTGTTTGTTTGTTTGTTTGAATTGAATAGGCTCCGAAACTACTGGACCGAGTTAAAAAATTCTTTCACCATTAGAATCCTTAATTTTCCGTGATGAACATAGGCTATATAATATTTTCAAAAAGTTAGGGATCCGCATGAAAAATTCAATAATTGAACCGTGGGCTGTATATTCAACCTCTTTTTCTATTATGGCGCGTCAGAATAGAAAAAGAGGTTGTATAGCGCACGGTGCTTGCTTTTTCTCTACGGCCAGTGTCAGTTTTGGAATGTCGAGTCAATGTCAAAAACCCCAATGCTGTTAAAAAAAGTAAAGATCCGTATGAAAACTGTGAAACCCATCGTTTTAGTGTGAATAATTTCTGAAATTTTTGTTTAATACCCGTGCGAAGCCGGGGCGGGCCGCTAGTGTAATATAAAGTAGTAGTAATAGTAAGTAGTAAGGACTTACATTTGCAATAAGCATTTCAAAGACTCGTTGTGATGTAGTAATAGGTATGTAAGTACCTACTCGTAAATAATAATTAAATAGTTAATATAATTTATATTCCAGAGAGCTACGATGGCCGGCGCTAACCCCGGCTTCGACATGTCACCAGAGGAGAATGTCAACTCGAAGGAAGGTTTCGGGTCTCCAGCACTAAGAGACGATACGGCACCACCGCAATATCTCGACAAATCTGGAAAGGTTCTGGTGAGTTTTATTATAAAAGTCTTCAACGCAGTCTAAAATAGCGAACGGAAGCGAGCGATCGATACGAGTGGGATTCGACGATCGGTCTCGAACGTTCACTGGCTTTCGTTGTTGTGTCCACAGTCCACACCACACCAAACGAACGGATGCATAACCGCAAGCGGAGCATGGCCAAAGGCGAACGAATGCCTAATTCGGGCTCGCTTGCGCTCGCCATAACGTACACTGACTGGTTTGTTCGCGGTCAATTGTTAATCTCCGCTCGCTCTCGTTAGTAATTAATAACATGAGCTATAGGTTTATTATATCTTCGAAAGGTTTAGGATTGATCTATCTTCGAAAGGATCAAATTTGAGCGACGCTGTGTGGAGTAGTTAGAGCTTAACTACTACTACAACTAAGGTATGTCTGTCGAATTCCGCCTATCTAAGGTTTAAGCTCAGTTGTCTTCGTAATTATGAAGATAATAAATAAAAGGGCATGTATTTCAAAAGTTTGTTTAATGCTTAATTAAAGAAACATAAAAAAATGAGGATTATTTTCAAAACAAACACAATAAAATTTAAACTTCAACATGGTGCGTTTGGCAGAATTAACCTACTTCGGTTTAATTTCGCCTACTACACTCTTTCTTAAATCTTTTCTTATTTTATCTTAATCTAATTTTTTATAAATCACAAACCAAATCAGTTATAACAGTACTTTCAGTAATCAGTCAATAAATTTTTCAAATACTTTATTTCGCAGTTTTATCTAAGTATTAGTAACATTTTAAATAACTAAGGTATTAACATAGACACGTATAATTTAATCATGGTACATGACAGAAGATCAATAAAACTATCTTAGAATATATATATTTTGAATAAAAAATATTAACATATTTTTCTTTAAGGTAGGCGTTATTTAACCCAGTCGGGGTAATTACGCCCATGAAATATCTAATGTTTAATGACATCTATGACTAACGGCGAACAGCAATATGCCCCTAGAAGACACCTATTATTATATTAGTCACAGCCACCAGGACAATTAAACACGTCCAAGTCGTTCTTGGTCAGCCCTACGCATTCCTCGTGGTACCATTTTTGACAATTTACGCATGGTCTCATATCAGCAATACGATCCTCGTGGCAAGCGCAGCAGTACCAGTTTTCTCTTTTATTCTCTTTACCTTTTTTGTACTTTATTCGTCTTTCTTCCTATTTTGCGTTCTTCTGTCATTACCTTTTCTTTCTTGACTCTTTTTTGTCCTGTTATACTGTTGTTCTTCTTCTGATCTCCTTTTCTTTTTGGTATTATCATCTTTCCCGTTTTCATCTCCTTCCTTCCTTTTTCTATTTTTGTTATTTGCTTTGGTTTCTTGAGTTTTTTCTTTTTTCAAATCTACAACAATGTTAACAACATCAACAATGTTAATTACGCCTATGTGTGAGGTAAAACCGCCTACGATAGCGTTTGGCACGGGTAAATACGCCTAGGCGTAATTACCTGTCGTTCCCAATTCCAAGAAATGTCACTAAAAATTAAAACTAGTCATAAATAATATGATTAACAAGCTGAATATGGATAAACAAATAGGTATTTTAAATAGTGAAAGCAAAATTTTAGGGAAACATGTACGAAAATAATAAAATCTTACCGAAAACTATTCGTTGTTCGCTGACAAGAATTGCACAACGGCCACTCGCGCCGATTGTCGCTCCACTACAAGATCGCGGTATGTGCGGGGTCACGGGGGAGGTTCGCAAGCGGTAAGGGACATAATCACCCTTACGCATTCGCTATAAGATTTGTCTTTATGATACATTTAACTAGGATTTCAGAGCTTAGGCGTAATTAGCTTATAGGCGTAATTGGACAGACCTACCTTACATTGGAAGTATTCGATATATTTTATTGGAAGGTGTTATGTGGGTTTCTTCATAATCATTACCCAGTTTCAAACTCGGAATTAGTTAGTGCTGAAAACTAAAATGTAATAAGGCGTTTTCTCAGTTTTTAATACTAACGTGTACGAGTACACTGAAAAGATTAGATTGGAATTAAATGCCATAGATATACCCTGAATGAAAGACACTCTACCACGAACTTTTTGCTTCCGCGAAAGATTCTAGCCATTTATTTCGTAATTTTTTCTTTGGAAAATGTCTCATTACTAGTATACATATACATTAGGAACGTTTATCTATTAGATAACAAAAGCTGTGCCTAGTGGGAGCACCTTTGATGTTAAAACTATAGGATGGGTAAACTATGAATAAACTTCATATAGGTAAATCAAAACCAGTCGCGATTGTCTTTTGTTTTTTCTTACAATTATTCCAAGCTACAATCTTAACATAATAACAAAAAGGCGATCGTTCCAAATTTTAAAAATTGGTTATAAGTTTATGTTCTAGTTTATGGTTCATGATTGATGGCGATGGCGTTCTAAATGTAAACCATCAAACAAATGTGCGAACCTTGAGTAATCTCTTTTTTCGCGCAAACGTGTCTTCAATCTGCCTGTAGGTACGAGGAATGTACTTGCCGCTCAGAAGTTAGGCACAGTGTAATGATGGATGACTCCGTTTTACCAGAATTTCAAAACATATTTGCCTTAGTTATCATAAAGATAGATTGTGATATAGAAACAATGACCTTTAGGACAACATTATCTTTGTTTTAGATAAGGGATATTATTAATCAGGATATAACAAAGGCTGTAGCTAGGTAGGTAACGCTGGGTTTTTAACCTTCCCGTGATGGTTGGTAAACGTTCCTGGAATAACTTCATGGTTCGTCATTTTTAGGGTTTTGCCATCGGTTGCAAAACCCTATGGGATCGCTTTGGGTCTGTTTTGTGTTTTGAATCCTTAATATCTCAGAAACTACTGCAGCTATTGACTTGAAATTTGAAATAATAATACATTTTGTGCGCCCGCACATATTTATAGAAAAATAAATGAAAAATCAAGATGAAGATTTTCCATACAAATTTTGAAATCAAAATTTTAAATGGAACGTACAAAGTCGAAAGTGGTATCAAATAAAAGGTACTCGTTTGTAGATTTCAAAATAGTTTTTGAAATTTTGGTAGATTTTATACTTTTTTAAATATTTTGAAATAGGTCAAAAAACTGACCATTCCCCCCCCTCCCCCTATCTCCGAAGATTGCAGAGCGATCGACGTGATATGAAGCAAGTGTTTGTAGATATGGATCTATATTTTACAGGAAAAATATAGAAAAGTCTGTAAAAATAATACTTTTGAAATATGGTCAAAAAGGGGGGGGGGGGATAATTTTGTAAAGGGGAGGGGTATCAAATGAAAGTTATCAGTTTGCACATTCCAAAACAGTTTTTGAAATTTCGATAGGTTTTATACTTTTCGAAATATTTTGAAAAAGGTCGAAAAATTGACCATTCTCCCCCCCCCCCCCCCCTATCTCCGAAGATTGCAGAGTGATTGATGTAAAATGTACTAAGCGTTTGTAGATATAGATCTATATTTTACAGGAAAAATGTAGAGAAGTCTGTTAATATAATACTTTTTGAAATATGGTCGAAAAACTAATTTTCATACAATGGGGGCTATTTTATTGAGAGTAATATCAAATCAAAGGTATGGATTTTGACAATTCAAAACAGGTTTTGAAATCGTCTAAGTTTCATACTTAGCGAAATAGGTTGAAAAAAGCCGAAAAAAAATTGTAGGTACGTACCAACCAACCCACTTACCTACCCACTAATCTCTGTAGTAACTGTTATATAGTAGTTCCACAGCGCACCAAAACCGTTGTTCTCAAAATTTTTGAGAAGAGATATGTATGTGGATTATCTAGTACTAGAACACCCGAACAAATAATCTGAAGATCCTACAAATATTAGTCCCGAGGCAGAAATCAAACCGCAACCTCCTGCGTTGTAAGCCCACCGCGCCAACAGGTCGTCATATACGTACCTACCTAAACGACCAAAGTTCAAAACCCTCGGCGCGCGAGTTACACTCGCACTTGTCGTACTTGTTTTTCGAGAAATCCAGAGTTTTCTTTTATTTTTACAAGATTTGGCCCGCGTCTTCCCACGTTTTTCCGAGATTCATCCAGACCTTTACTACATGAAAACATCTATCTATTTTCTCTATCAAAATTTTGGATTATATATCCAACATTTTGATGGCCCACGACACACAATGTCACTCTGCATATCCAGAGGCTGGGCAGAGAATGCGTTGAGCAATGCTTTGATAAATTAAAATAAACTAAAGCTTGATTAGCTATTAACATAACTTGCATCTTTCAGGGTGACCCGGAAAAACCTCCCCCTGGTACTGGTGGCCCGGAGCGACCACAATGGGGAAACCAAATCGAGTTCCTCATGTCTTGCATCGCCACTTCAGTGGGCCTCGGCAACGTGTGGCGGTTCCCCTTCGTCGCCTATCAGAACGGAGGAGGCGCTTTCCTCATCCCGTACATCATTGTGTTGTTCCTTGTAGGAAAACCTATGTACTATCTGGAGTGTTTACTGGGGCAGTTCAGTTCTAGGAATTCTGTTAAAATTTGGGCGCTGTCTCCTGCTATGAAAGGTAAACCCACCATAAGTATCACACATAAGTCTTGAACTAGTGTTCACCTTTTGATACTAAGGCGTTAGAGGCCTTTGTTTCTACTCTTGGTATTAAGAGGGGTCCGACTACCTAAGTATCAAAAGAAAGAGATAGTAGTTATTGTAATATTATAGATAGTCGGTGCTAGGTTAAGCCTTTTATGTAGTCAGGTTTT
Organism: Eupithecia pulchellata; assembly: GCA_963931895.1. Taxonomy (NCBI): domain Eukaryota; kingdom Metazoa; phylum Arthropoda; class Insecta; order Lepidoptera; family Geometridae; genus Eupithecia; species Eupithecia pulchellata. Next base: position 7,261,883 of record OZ007529.1, read on the forward strand.
AGATTTTAACTATTTAGTAAAACAGAATATAAAAATTACAGTTATAGTATATACACTTAAAAGCGGTCTGGCCCGGCTTCGTATGGTTATTTTCCAAAAAAATAATAAATTATTTTTTTACGTAATTTGGGTTGCATTATTGAAGTTTTCATGCGGAACCTTAACTTTTATGAAAATAAGCCTATGCCTAAGTTCATCAGGGATAATGTAGGATTCCAATAATAAAAGAATTTTTCAAATCAATCCAGTGGTTTTGGAGCCTGTTTAATTCAAACAAAAAACAATCAAATCTCTTTATAATATTTGTATATACATCTACGCCCTAAATATCTCAATACCTACTATAATTTTCTTTGTTTATCAATCATTTCTTAGATCTTAAAATTTTACCTTTACTGCGAAGAATTTGCTCTAACATCAATACTATTTAATAACAACATTATTATTTTTTTTTTTTGTCCGTATAAATAGCATTCTGGCTGACCCTTTGTCGGGTGAAGCCGAAATGCTATATCAACTTGCAGAATTAGGTCTTAAGTTGTAGGTAATTTTTGTTCTATTGTCTGCTTATAGGAAGTTAAATTTAGTTTTCTTTAGTTTAGTAGATAGTTCTTCCTTATTTTAGTGTGTAGTTATAGATAAGTAGTTGTTAGTTTAATTGTAAGTTAATTGTTTGTGACGATTTTCATGGGACGGTGTGGTCGCTAAACGACAAAGTCCTTCTTTAAAAAAAAAATAAAAAACATTATTTTTATTTGTTCAAGGTACGGGCTTCGCCCAAGCCCTGGCTTGCGGCTACGTACTCTCCTACTACGTGGTGATTGTCGCCCTGTGTGTATACTACCTATCGATGAGCTTCCAGCCCACCCTTCCGTGGGCGCTGTGCGACCCGGAGTGGCTGAACTGCGTCCCCTCGCAGATCGTAGAGGGCCAGATCCCAGCTGTGGGGAACGCCACTAGTAGTGCTGAACTTTACTTCTTGTAAGTTAAAGCTAAATATTTCTTTTATCAACTATACGTAGACGTAGGACAAGGTGTCTGTTGCTAGGCAGGCGAGGCGCTGAATGTCGGCATCGGTGTACCGCTGTACTTTAGAAAAACCTTATTGGAAAGAGACATAACGTAACATGAGACAAGTATAAAGGGCGGCCTTATCGCTTAGAGGCGCACTCTTCCAGGTGACTTTTTATCGTTACCTAACTAGAAAAGACGGGTAACTTATAATAATATTGTCTTTATAATAAATAATTTAATCCCATTAGTGTTTGGGCATATTATGGGCAATAAGCAACGGCTTGCTAGCGTTTCGTTTGAGCCCGATATTAAAAGCAAAAATGTAGTAGTTATAGCGTATATTGTAAAGTAGTAGTTTTCACAGTGCAATTTCATGAAAAACCAAGCTTAAATTTATTTAATAAAATATTTTATTACAGAAAAACGGTGCTTCAACAGAGTGATGGACTCGAAAGCGGACTAGGTAAATTTACGTTTCGTTTTTAACTTTAAAAAAATACCCAAAGCGCTGATTTTCCCTTTTTCATTGGAGACCGAGGGAATTAAGTCAAAGAGGGAATCATTTTTAATACGGCTTTATAATATATCTAATGGTAGGATTAATAAGTTCAAACCGACGACGAATGGGGACTTAAACGATTCCAAAGTATTTGGATCAATATAAGTACTTATCTTATACCCCTTATTGAACCAGGTATAAACTCTGTGTTTAGTTAAATCTAACATGCTTAAGTTAGGTTTAAGCCATCTATAACCGAAATGTAATTAATTTCTTTATGCTAACAAAATAAGCACTTAGACAAGTCAAATTTCACACAGTTAATTGTTATAAAATAATAAATAATTATTGATTTATAATAAGATAAATATTATATATCTTCATAATTTTTTTTGTCCACTAGTGGAAGAAGTGAATGTTCTATTCTATAGGTAATATTATTTATTTCTCCCGACACCAAGTAAGTAATAATAATAATTGTAGGGAGCGTAGTGTACCCCATAATCCTGTGTGTTGTTGATAGAGTTTGATGAAGGAAAGTTAAAGAAGTTGTAAGTTTCACGGTTTAATAAAAGTAGTTTAATGTAAGGTCGCGAGGTAACACCGTGAAATGTTGTCTTAAAGACAGTTGTTTGCGACTGGCGTAATTGGCCGCGGAAACACGTCACCATGTAAACCGCTGACCCACGGGAACATGCAGCGTTGTATACAATAAAATACAAGAACAATAATACACAAAAACAGGAAAATCACACTTAACAGAGTTGCACAATGGGCGGGCTTATCGCTGAGAGCGATCTCTTCCAGACAACCTTGGGATGGACACGAAGCAGTTGTACCTGTATGGTATGCAAACCGTACAGCAATATAACCTCCTTATTCCAGGTATGCCAATCTGGTACCTGGTGGTGTGCCTGTTTGCCTCCTGGGTGGTTATCTTCCTGATCGTCGCTCAGGGTGTGAAGAGCTCGGGCAAGGCTGCGTACTTCCTCGCCATCTTCCCCTACATTGTTATGCTTATTCTTTTGATCACGTAAGTACCAGCAACTAAAAGACTAAAGATTTCTATAATTTTGCCATCGCTCATAGCAACGAGGCCGCCCTTTGTTCTCTACTCTAAGTATTTCTATTTGTAATGTTCTTTCTTTGTGTCGTTTAAAGTATTTTGTAATGCGGAACGATGCTAGATGATGCTGCAGTGTATATTACACTGCAGCATCATCTAGCCTCAAGTTAAGCAGAGCTTGTGTTATGTATGTACAGTGATTTACCTAAAGTTGGCGAAAAGACAACTCGGAGCAGTTAAAATCACCTCTTCCGGGAATTTAGGGGAAGTCTCCAGTATTTCAGAATGTTCTAGAATGCTGAATAATTTCCGATCACTAGACTTATGTACTTATTATATTATACGATATATTACATCGATAGAAATGTTAGTTTACATGGAATATATTCCATTATTATGATTTGTGATGTTAAGTTTTCCGCTATTTCCGTATAATAACAGGAAAAATAAGAAAACTCGGCTGTTTTATGTTTATATTGCCATGCCATGCTTTGTGTAAGAATGTTGTATTTTGAATTGTCTGCCTATTTCCGCATCGTACACTACCGACCTAAGAGTGCAATATTAATTATGGCAATTAGATAAACCAAGATTTGCAAAAGTTTCCCGCGTTTCCGTTTTTTTTCCTCGGTAACCAGTTTATTTTATTTTGCTTCATTTATCCGAGCCACGTAGAGTATTTCAAAACTTTATTTCTATTGGCTTACAAGAAAAACCTAGTATGTCCCGTCCTTTTAAATCCTTTATTATTTATTAATTATGTAGATTATTTATATCATTTATGTAGACAATGTTTTTTTACCATCTATGGCACTCATTAGGGGAGGCCTATGTCCAGCAGTGGACTGATATAGGCTAGCTATGAAGTGTATCTTAAGCGTTAGTTCTTAAGTACTCGCCTCGGTACTTAACTGATATTGTGTTTGTTGTTTGATTACAGTACCCTAATATTACCTGGCGCTGGTAATGGCATTTTGTTCTTCATAACGCCTCAATGGGAAAGATTAATTGAATTAGATGTAAGTATATTCATTATACTAGAACAATAGGTACATCTAAAATTAATTGAATTAGATGTAAGTATATTCATATCATTATACTAGAACAATAGGTACATCTAAAATTAATTGAATTAGATGTAAGTATAATGTAATGGCCGTGTGGTGCCGGCATAGAATTTCACCACCCCAACTCTTCCCGTGGGTGTCGTAAGAGGCGACTAAGGGAAACACACCGGGGGGCGGGCAGCAGCGCCTTCTGCAGAACAACTCCACCGAACTGCGATCCCCAACCCGCATGCCCAGCGTGGGGATTATGGGCAATAACCCCCAAATAATGATGCCATCTATGGCGCTCATTAGGGGAGGCCTATGTCCAGCAGTGGACTATTATAGGCTGGTGATGATGATGATGATGATGATAATGTAATGACTTATGATTATGAGGCTACATTTATTACAAGATATAATACAGCTATCACTTTTATAGTTAGTATCCATTTAAGCATTAAAAATAGGTCGCACACCTGACAATGTCAATCAGTTATGGTTATTCCCAGAGAAAATAAATTATTAAATTTGTAGCCGCAGTGTCTAATAATGAGAACAGAGGTACCTATCAATTTTGAGGTACCTTTAAATCCAATAGTATTTTTTCCTTTATCAGGGACTTGCGGATTTGTCCATTAATAACCGGACAGCCTGAACCTTGTAATAAGTTTGTACATATATACTTACATATGTATGTACATGTATGTGTAATAGTATTATTTGACGACCACTGTGGCGCGGTGGGCGAAGGTCCGCCTGCGACGCAGCGTTGCGGGTTCGATTCCCGCCTCGGGACAAATATTTGTACGATCTGCAGATATTTGTTCAGGGGTTCTGGTTGTTTTCTATGTATAATAAAAAATATCTATCTATTTAACACGTTGTACGCCATATCACCCACCGGTGAGCCTAGCTTACTTTTCCATTCGGGCCAAGCCAAAATCAGGTAATCGGTCATTTTCATCAAATTGAAATTTTCATTCCAAAGTTAATAAAATTAAGTAATTTGGATGGAAAATAAAAATTACCGTCTTTTACCGTGTAGTTTTTAAGATATCGTCAAAGGCTCATCGGTGGGTCCCGTGGCCTAATGCAAAGGATTTCGTGTTTTCCGTTGGCAGGGGCCGCGGGGTCACGATGCGGCCCACCCGCGCGCGTTTCTTTGTTTGCCTTGTTTCAACAAGTTACACAATTTTTTTTTGAAAAATGAAATGCTTTGATTTTGAATTTGTATTTTAATACATATTTGATTATTATTTTGTACTTTTGTTATATCTAATAAAGGTAAAAAATATATATTCGACCGTATCGTTAGCACAACCCTAGCGTCATTCATTACAAATACCCTGATAAAACTGTAAGTTTCTATTGGATTTGAAAACCACGCCGTTCGTATCTGCCACAGGGCCACGCGGCTCACTTCCATACGCGTTTTGTTTCATAGCTGTAATCTGTGGCTTGTAGGAAGCGTTTATGTCAAACTTCTGACGCGGCTCACCGGTGACCCCCATGGCTCAAATGGTTCAGTACGGGTAGGCTTACCGGTGAGCCCCATGGCCTGAATAGAAATGCTCGATTTTTCGTAAAGCGTTCAACGTGTTAATAATATTGTATTATGTATATCAGTCATCTAGTACCCTAACACAAGCTCTGCTTAGCTTGGGGCTAGATGATGCTGTGTGGATTGTCCAGCATTATTATTATTATGTAGTATTATGATGGTCATTCTTCCAGGTGTGGTACGCAGCTGTAACGCAGGTGTTCTACTCTCTGTCTGTGGGTACTGGAGCCATCATTATGTTCTCATCCTACAACGGCTTCAGGCATAATATATACAGGTATAATCAATATAATATCTTCATCTATATTAATATTATAAAGAGGAAAAGTTTGTTTGTTTGTTTGAATTGAAAAGGCACTGAAACTACTGGACCGATTTGAAAAATTCTTTCACCATTAACATCCTAATTTTTTCCTGATGTAGGCTAAGGAATATTTTCAAAAAATAAGACATCAGCAGGGAAAATATTTTTTTGTTAAATAACCGTGCGTAGCCGGGGCGAAACGCTGGTATGATATAATATAATAAGTTATGAAAGCAGTAATTATAGTCTTTCTTACAAATATAAGCACAAAATCGGCTACACTAACATATTTTGAATACATCATTGCGGCCAATAATTGTTAGAACAGTGTTGGAGTTAAACGACAATCTGAGTACAGTGCCCGACAATAAGTATCGCAAATCGATCTACGGTATTAGAGGCTTTCCAAAGGTGGATGTCTATACTAATATTATAAAGAGGAAAGATTTGATTGTTTGTTTGTTTGTTTGTTTGAATTGAATAGGCTCCGAAACTACTGGACCGAGTTAAAAAATTCTTTCACCATTAGAATCCTTAATTTTCCGTGATGAACATAGGCTATATAATATTTTCAAAAAAGTTAGGGATCCGCATGAAAAATTCAATAATTGAACCGTGGGCTGTATATTCAACCTCTTTTTCTATTATGGCGCGTCAGAATAGAAAAAGAGGTTGTATAGCGTACTGTGCTTGCTTTTTCTCTACGGCCAGTGTCAGTTTTGGAATGTCGAGTCAATGTCAAAAACCCCAATGCTGTTAAAAAAAGTAAAGATCCGTATGAAAACTGTGAAACCCATCGTTTTAGTGTGTATAATTTCTGAAATTTTTGTTTAATACCCGTGCGAAGCCGGGGCGGGCCGCTAGTGTAATATATAGTGGCGCCCTCACCCGTCAAAAGTCCTGTAACTGGTCCCAAAGGGACTGCCTCAAGGTGAATGTGACTCACTTTGCACCTGTAATGTTTCTATGCGCCCGCTACAAGTATTCGCCACTGCGTTTCTTTGCTGATGATTTGTTAATTTAATTTTCAGAGACGCCATGATAGTGACCACCCTGGATACGTTCACGAGCCTCCTGTCAGGGTGCACGATATTCGGGATCCTCGGCAACTTGGCGTACGAGCTGAACGAGGAGGTAGCTAATGTGGTCGGCTCCGCTGGCACCGGCCTGGCCTTTGTCTCCTACCCTGATGCTATTGCTAAAACTTTCATGCCACAGGTAAAAAATCCATACACTAATATTATTCAGAGGAAAGATTTAATTGCTTTTTTTTAATTTAATTGAATAAGGTTCTAAAACTACTGGACCGATTTGAAAAGACGGGGTAGGTTCTCGTTTCAGAATCTATTCCGAACTCTCCGAACTCTCGAAGTACAAAATGTTAACTATTTCATCTACAGGAAGTTCATACAAAAGACATTAACGCGTTTGTATTGTTTGTTTCTTTTAATAATTTAGTTTAAGGGTTTTGAGATGACAATTCCTGATTTTATGAACTTGTTCACACAACTCGGAACACGGATAGCCCTGACCCGGAACTGACCCGGAAATGTGTGGATAGCGCTTTACCCTTCTGTAAAAAAAATATATTTGTTCCGGTACCTACCGTAAAAATATCTATGAATCGAGTGAATCACCTATTAGACACAATATGTAGGTAGGTACATAAAACGTGCTGTCAGAATTTTCCATCATTATTTAACTATGCAATAAATCATTCATATCATCACACTTAATTTAATCTGGGCTTTAAATAAATAGGGTAAGAACAAAGGGAACGTAAGGTAACCTTTAAGAACAAGGATATACAGTTAAATAACCAAATTAGAAATAGTATTTACAATTGAAACAACTGATTATCTTAGCGTCTGGTCGAAGGTATGACCCGAGAGCTGGTCAGTATCTGGCACATCGCGTCATCATTGCTATACAGCGAGGCAATTCTTCTTCACTTCTTCAAGAAGAGATATCTTTCTTATTTTATAACAATTAACTGTATGAAATTTGATTTGTCTAAGTGCTTATTTTGTAAGATTAAAGAAATAAAATTATTGAAATCTGAAATAAATGCAGCCATGCGTCTTGTTGAGGCTTTCAAAATCAAAAATCAAAATCAAAGTGCTTTATTTCCTTTAGACCTTACAGGACTCTTGGACTCTTGGCTTTCCGGTATTGATATGAACTACCTATAGTTTTATGCAATAATCTGGGCTTCACGCATACAAAATATCTACTACTAAATATCATAAGTTATTGAAGTGCTGAAATATACATATATTTTGTATATCTCGGTTCTGTCAATGCAGTTATAGGTGATATATTATATCTTTTTCATCTCACACTGTTATATTTTTTTTGTTATTTCAGCTGTTCTCAGTGCTGTTCTTCCTGATGATGACCGTCCTCGGAGTGGGTTCAGCAGTCGCTCTGCTCTCAACCATCAATACTGTCCTGTTGGACACGTTCCCCAAAGTTCGCACCGTTGTCATCTCTGCGCTTTGCTGTACTGCTGGCTTTGGTATCGGACTTATTTACGTCACCCCTGTAAGTGCCTTTTAAAACCTATTTTTTTTTAATTCTAATTTTACATTAAGTAATTTTATATTTTGAAGCATGACGTGGCTTAGTGACCACACCGTCCCATGAAATTGTCACAAACAATTAACTTAATTATAATAAAAACTATCTATAACTACACACTAAAATTCTGCTAAATACCTTCTAATTCATTAATAATAAACACTTTTATAGCCCACAACGGGACCCAACTTAAAGAAAGTCAGGGTTCTTTTCTTGTATTATTATCATCCACTGCGACCACCAATCTAACGGCCAACGTGTCAAATCTGATTGTTTATGAGACAATAATTTATTTTCAAAAACAAAATAACATGACGATACAAATATGTTTGGGCAAAGAATGTTCAGCTCAAAATGTGTTAGGTACGTGAGGTTTCTTAATTCTAAGATTTTGACTTTTTTAATTCTATTTACAGAGTGGTCAATACGTCTTGGAACTCGTGGACTACTACGGTGGCACCTTCTTGGTGCTTTTCTGTGCTATTGCTGAAATATTCGGAGTCTTCTTTGTTTACGGTATGTTTATTATTATTTATTGGGTTTATTTATTACGCATGAAAGCGGGTTAACTACGAACCGTGTTGAAGAAAACACCAACGTTTTATCCCTTTAAGAGGGACTTCTTCAGGTTGATTGCGGTTCGAATCGCGCGCGTTTTTATGGCTTAAGAAATTTATTTCTCATAAGAATAACAAAAAAATTATAATGAGAATCTAAGGGCTAGTTATTGCTATAATGTAAAATACATTTGGGTGTGCTAAACTAGAGGCATAATGTTACCTATCTGTGCTAGAGGTAAAATAAATAAACTTATGCCGTAACGTGTTTATAGACATTGGTGATCCTCTAACACGAATAATGTTCGTAGTAAACCCGCTCGCAACATCAGTAATGATTACTTTTTTATTCATTTTGTTTTTATTTGTTGGTACAGGTTTAGAGAATCTCTGCTTGGATGTCGAGTTCATGCTTGGCAAGAAGACTTCCATGTACTGGCGCGTGTGTTGGGCAGTCCTGGCTCCAATAATGATGCTGATCGTCTTCGTCTATGCGCTGGTGGCCATTGATTCATTAGAGTTCGGTGAAGACTACGTCTACCCGACTGCAGCGATTGGTAAGACTGAATATCAAAAATTATTATAAAAGAGGTACAGTGCCTTATTTTGCGCTCAGAGTTATAGTCAGTCGTCTATTTTTTCTATGGCACATAAAGCGTTAGGTATCACTACCTTCCTACTCAAGCATAGATCTAAAAAGCTACGGGACCAATATCTTGTCACAGCTTAAAGTAAAGTAAATCATAAGTTCATATAATATTAATTATTGTTGTAATTATTTATTTGCCTATAGAGTAAAGCTAAATGTACCAACCTCTTGCATTCATCTAACTAAATTATTTGAATTATCGACGTGTTAGATGGTATTTAAAAATAATTAAAAAGTCTATAATGAGAAAGACGCTTGCAATTGCTTCGTCTTTTAGTGTCCACGTCTTAATTTCATTTGTTTTTTTCAGTATGCGGATACATCATGCTCTTCATTGGAATCGCTATGGTGCCATTATTCATGTTAGGAGTCTTCTACAAGAATAGGACAGGAAAATTCACTCAGGTATATATATCTTCATAAACGGCTGCAAAAATTGTTCAGTAATTCAGTATATTTATTCACACAAGACATGGTACATAATACATTGATGGAATAAAACAGTAGAGCTGCATATCTGCCGAGTACAGGCACGTGAATTTTATAGGATTAAATACTTATCTACCTAAAATATTTGTATTAAGATGTCATAAAACTAACTAATTAAATTAAACGAAATATAATATAAACAAATGGTCTGTTGACATAGAACATACCAGCAAAGTCAAAAATTAACATTAAGGTAATCTTCAACAGAAGGGTTACCTAATGATTTTTATTATGTGCAAGTTGCACTGGACTTAATAAACGAGCCAGCTTATTTAATTCTAAGTATTGAAGGGTAGCAATGTGGTCTCTACAGTTATATATAGTATTTCCTTATTAAAACAGGTCCATCTCGGAGAAAGTAGCTGAAATGTTAGATAACAAGTAAATTAATAATATGTATGTGCCTACAACCGAGAGAGCCTGACATATTTTTTGTTATTAACTCAATAAGAATCAAAATGATTTATTTGCACTAACAGGCTAACAGTGGTCAGTTATAAACAAAAATAAATAAAAAATCATGTATTATTGTAAGCCCGAAAGCCACATCACGAGTAAAGCTGTTTTTTCATTGTAAAATACAAACTTATTTGCTTTGTTGCAGACGGTGATAAAATCCTTCAACTCAAAAGAAAGCTGGGGTCCGCGTAGTGCTATGGAAAAGCGAGATTGGGAGGCGTTCAAATCCGACGCCAAAGCAGAGCAGCAGCTTCTACGGACGTCTACTTGCAAACATATAGGTCTATCGCTTACTGGCGGATACAGAAAAAACTTATAAGTATCCCCTTTAGTAATTTAACTTGATATCAGGTATTATAGGATTATTATTTTAATTCCATCTTCCAAATTCTTCATTTTATTAACAAAGAAATATACAGTTTATAACCAAATTAGAACAAGTATTAACAATTGAAAAAATTGAGGTAACTGCAGACTGTTGCACACAATCTACCGGTAGCTCAACTGATCCATATGATTTGAAATTCTTTCACCATTAGAATCCTATAGTAGTATACCAGTCCAAAGCCCCAAGACGCTGGCTACTTTGCCTAGCTGTATGGCAATGCTGATGCGCATTCTCGAAATAATATTTTTCGTTTCTGATATTGTAGGAAGCGCTCAATAACTAAAATCTTATTTTATACTATCCTTCTACGCAGTAGGAAACTACTATAAAAAAATTCTTATTACTTTATGTATATGAATTTGAAATTGATGGCGCTTTTAATCTTTGTAAGTACTTAATCCCAATAAAATTTAAAAAACTAATATAAAACAAAAACTGAGAGGTTGTGAATACATTATAGTTTTAAGGAATTAATTTTTAATTTATTCGTACCTAAGTATTGTAAGAGATGGCTGTGTCAATACTATGTGATGTAAATACTTATTTTTTAGTTTAACACAGATAGAATATAATTAGATAATTATTTATATCTACTTAGATCAGATGAAATTTATTATAATAGTCGTATGATTATTTAACGTAAATTTAATTTAAAAAGTTCCAAGAGGCAACAGCTTTATATAAAAGCAGAGTTTATATACTTAATATATAAAAGTAACTTTTACATTTCTAACGCCAAGCTGTTCCAATTGAGATGTAAAGTTAAGATTTACTGTGTTACTATAGGTATATTAAACTGTTTTATAATAAATATTTTTACCGAAATAAACAAAATAATAAACAAAAATTGTTGTTGCAAGGCCTTATAACCCTCCCTTCCTCATTCTATACATCTTTATTGCTATCGAGTTGGAACACAAAACAGAAAAATTTTGGTTTTAAGGTTCTGTAAAACCGCCTAGCCACCTACACTAAAACCCTACGTACGTCTCTGGTGAACGCACGGGTGTGTGATGCTTGGGCGGAGATACAGAACTAACTGTTATGTAGGATAGCCCCGTGCTTCGTACTTTACCCTACGTGTGAGTGTTGTACACACGGGTGTACTATAAGCACAGAGCGCTCCTACTCACTACTACCTAATCTACGTAGCCTAACACTAAGCCTAACTCTTACCTACCCTCTATCTATGTGAACCTATGTCTGGACCCTAACCACGTATGTGTATGTATGTAGGTATATGTTATCCGTAACAAGTGTAGCCCTATCAATGTGTATGTGTTCCTAACTTATGTATGTGTCCCTACAATCCTATCCCTAACCATAGAAGTGTAGTATATAAATAAATATATAGATAGAAACGGGATATCTGTTACCAGGAGACCTAAGGTAACAGACGGAAGGTGGGAAGGAAACAAGGGCGTGTACGGCGTGCAATGTACACAGGGAATGATTTTCTCACTGCCGGTCAAGCAGACTCACAAGACCGATCAGATACTAATGGCTAAGGGTAGTCTTGGCCACAGTGAGAGGATGCTGGAATCGTGGATGTGCAGCTCATCCAGCGGATGCTGGGAACGTCTGGTCAGCTCGTCAGCGGTATGCTGGAACCTCTGGGCGGCTCCTCCAGCGGATGCTGGGAACGTCTGATCAGCTCGTCAGCGGTATGCTGGAACCTCTGGGCGGCTCCTCCAGCGGATGCTGGGAACGTCTGGGCAGCTCGTCAGCGGTTGCTGGGACCTCTGGGCGGCTCCTCCAGCGGATGCTGGGAACTTCTGGGCAGCTCGTCAGCGGTTGCTGGTACTTCGGGTCTGCTCATCAGCGCTTGTGCTGGTACTTCAGGGTCCGGTCATCAGCGCTGGTGCTGGTACTTCAGGGTCCGTTGGTCTTCGTAGAGGGTGGCGGAGTAATAACTCGACTCAGTGCTTCATTCCAATTGATTTATTTACAAAATCTTAATGTTTATATACTTAATCTAGTTTACCTAGTGTGCTATCGGTGAAGCGCCGATGCAGCAGTATTTGCTGAATCGGCGCTCTAGTAATTTTTGGACTCGATTAGTCTGCGACTGCTAACCTACATTCAATTCAGCTAGCTAGGTTTTGCCGTTGACTTGGCTTGTAATGTTTTTTGATATAATATTATCTTAGTAACTAGTTTATTATATAATATTAATATTAATTTTGTGTTTATGTTAGGTTATTATTATTATACAATTAAAAACATGTTCAATGGTTTGAACATTCTGGGGCCTCTCCAGGGCAGGACTTTAATTCATATAATTATATAGTGGTTTGTTTTTCGTCAGACTCGTCATATGCCAGATTGTGTCTTCCTCTTGGTGGCTTCTTCGGTGGTATTTGTCTATATAGAGGTTCTCCGTGATCGTTGGTGATGACGGTCGATAGCTGCTGTGACTTCGGCAGTGATCGGAGTTCAGTTGAGACCTTGGTAGACTGGCTGGTTGGTTTCTTGGCTCGGCCGTTGTAGTTGCGCAGGCACTTGACCAACTGTGGAGCATAACACACTGTTAGTAACATGATAATAATTAATACTACAGCTGTTATTGCGCTAGTTGTATATGTGTGTGTCGTGATTTGGGTCCAGATGGTATTATCTAACTGAAATTCTAAAGCCTTTTCAGAATTTGTTATCTGTTGTAATTGTAAAATGTCTTTTGCGCTAGTGATGACTTCGTCTCTAGTAATATCAAGTATGGTACTGGTAGAGTTTATCGTATCTATAGAAAAATCTACTTGTTTCGAAAAGGATGCTACTGCTTGTGTAGTTACTGTTCTCTTTGCTGCTAATGTATTACCGGGTGTTTTAATGATACAGTTATCAGATATTTTGATTACACCCACATTCCTTAGTTCTATCTCTTCTCGTTGTCCGTCACAGATTACTGATGTTGTGATGTGATTTTTTACTATAAATAGCCATGTATTTTGTACATATAACTGTTTCCATAACAAGTTGTTAGTTATATCAAATGTTTTGGTTTCGCATTTAGATTTTGTTTGATTTTTAAATAGTTTATCAACAATGCAATTTTCATTTAATTGCATGTTCTTCACCGCACTAGGAAAGCAAATGAAATTATTGAATTTTTGTAAGCAACTTTTGAACTCTTCCTGATTGAGATTAAAGTAGTGCTCATTGTTATAATCTAAACCTATGTATGGCTTCTGTACTTCTATGCTTTTGAATAACTGATCCTTTGTTTTTTCCGGGACCGCTGTTATATGCATTAGAATATACTTAGTCGTGTCTTGTATAGGAAAATATGCATAAACTTGTATGTGTGTCTCATTTTCAGCCATTTTGGTATCTAATAACTGTCGTGGGACTATTTTTAAATTACTGGGTAGTTTCTGATTCGCTACTAATATTATTTAGCTGACATTTTTTGGTGTGAGTATACTATATATTGTTCCTTTGGACAAATATACTTCCAGTAATCCGTCATAGCGTGCTGTTATTTCGTTAACGTAATTATTTGCCAGTTGATATGTTTCCATAATCTGCATATTTACACTATTTTTATTTACACCCTTATACCAGTAGTTAGTCTCACGCATAAAGTTTACTATTTCATTTATTTTGTTTGTAAAGTTGTTTAACTTTCTTGTTACCCTGTTTTCAGTTTCATTAATTTGGGCAATAGTTGATAACATAAATTTTGTTTGATGATTTGCAGCTTCAATTAGTTTCTGCTGGTTCTTTTCTAGAGAGTCTATATCTCTGTATGCTTCGTCGTTTACTCCGAGGATTGACGTCATTAATTGTCCAAGTATTCCTCTCTTTTTTCTGGTTTGGTTTATTTCTGTTAGGTACTCGTTCGTTCTCTCAAACTTTAACTCTTTCTCTTTTAGATTTTGATAAAACTGTGCGCAATGTGTAGTTTTTCCTATTGCTATGCTTGCTTGATCGCATAGCTCATTGAATTGTGTAGCTGCTCTTTTGACCTTTGCTAGGTCTGACTCTAGTTGTTCTCTTGCAAACTGGACTTCAATTCTGAATACTCCTCGATCAATGCTTGCTGTGCCTATTTTTTCGACATAAAACCCAGGTTGTATATTTTTTAGTGTGTAAGTTGATGATACTCCTGTTAGTAGTTGTAAGCATGTCAGTATAACCATAACCCAATGTAAGTAGTTGCTTGATATATGGTTTTTTGTTTTCCTAGATTTTGTTGCTACATTTGACATTACTGATGATGTAGTTTGGTCCGTTTTGCAGTGATTTTCGTTGATTGGCAGGGGAATAAGAGTATGGATTGATCGTTTTTGAGTTGCACCTGATGATTTCTGTAAGGTTACAACCCTGGTAAGGCCGTCGCTACCGGAGTGGATTTCTTTTACTTTTGCTAGTGGCCATTTACTTGGACTGATTTGATCATCTTTTATAAGAACTAATGTCCCGATTGTTAAGTTTTCTTCATTTGCTTTCCATTTATACATTTGTTGTAGTTGATGTAAATAATCTTTAGTCCAGCTTTTCCAGAAATCTCTTTTCATCTTCTGTATCTGTTTCCATCTATTTAGTAGATCAGTGTTAGTGTTTTCCATAGGGTCTGGTATTCCTATGGCTTCACGTCCTATTAGGAAGTGACTAGGTGTTAATACTACATTATCTTCTTGGTTTGCTTTTGGTATTTCTTTCAACACTTCTTCGCTATTGGATGACCATTTTCTTAGGTTGAATCCACCTGTTTTCAGTAGCTGTATTAATTCTTTCTTCAACTCCTTCGTTGTTTCAACACAATTACCACCTGACAGTATATCATCTACATAGAAATCTTGAAGGGTTACTTGGCTTGCTATTGGATATCTTGTCTCTTCATCAATAGCTAATTGTTGCAGGGTTCTAATAGCTAAGTATGGTGCTGACGCAGTTCCATATGTTACGGTTGTTAACACATATTCCTGAATCTCGTGGTTTGGAGACTCTCTCCATAGTATACGTTGATAATCTATATCTTGTTCGTTTATTTTAATAAAACGATACATCTTCTCGATGTCTGCCATGAATGCTATTCTATGTTTTCGCCATCGCAATAATATTGCTGCCAAGTCTGCTTGTAGCCTTGGTCCAGTGTACATATTATTATTCAGGCTCACGCCGGTACTTGTTTTGCTCGATGCATCAAATACCACTCTTAGTTTGGTAGTTAAGGATTCTTCCTTTATAACTGGTTGGTGAGGAATATAATATTTTCCTTGGTAATGTTCTTTTTTGTTTACTTTTCTCATGTGTCCCATCTCCAGGTATTCATTGAGAAAGTCTTGGTAGCTTTCTTGTAAGCGTTTATTTTTGGCACATTTTCGTTCTAATTGCATCAGTCTTGCTGCTGCTCGTGAGTGTCCTAATTCTAGGTCTGGGTTTTTGAACGGAATCCTTACAGTGTAGGTTCCATCCGTGTTTCTTGTAGTAGTTTTTTGGTAATAGTTTTCGCATGCTTGGTCATCGTGTTTTAGGTTACATTGATCTGGGACTTCTTCCAGTTCCCAAAATCTGTTTAGTTGATCGATATCGTTAGTTCTGGTTGTCATACTATGTATTTTCATAGCATTTTCATTTTGATAACTGCAGTTTCCTGAGAATATCCACCCGAATTCAGTGTCCTGTGCCATAATTCCGTCGTGAAACTTTTGCAGTCCTTGAAGTAATAGTTTACTGTACTCTTGAGCTCCTAATATTATATCTATGGGCCCTCTTTTGTAGTACGTTGGATCGGCAATCAGTTTGTTCTCTACATAACTGGCCTCTAATTGTGGTATAGTTGTATTTGGTAGTGAGTTTGTTAGTTTTGGAAGAATTATAAGCATTACTGGTAGCTTATATTCACTGGTAAATCTTGGTTGCAGCTTCACATCAATAGAATGAGTCGCTGTCTTTGGTTTTTTGTCAGCAATCCCGGCGATTTCTACATGAATTCTTTTTCGGGGGTATGCTAATAGTTGCGCTACTTGCTCAGTGCAAAATGAAGCTTCTGACCCTTGATCGCATAATACCCTCAATAAGTGTGGTGTGCCATCAAAGGATCTTGCGTGTACTAGAGCCGTTGCTAGTAACGTTGTCTTGGGTATTTCTGTTGGTATGGTTGTTGTATGTACATTGTTCGTTTTTGTATTTGCTTTATTGGTTGGTCCACCATTCATAGCTTCAGAAGATTTCTCAGTTGTCATGTATGTATCTTGATGTAAGTATGAATGATGCCCTTTCTTTCCACAATATACACATGTTCTGTTGCTAAAACACTTGGTAGCTAGGGTGTGCATCAGGCAGTTTCTACACATTCCTTTTGCTTTTACAGCTTTTTGACGGTCTATTACTGACATTGCTTTAAATACAGTGCATTGATAAATTGTATGGTCTTTCTTGTTGCAACACCAACACTCGCTATCTTCTGTCTTTTTGCGGTAATCATTTGTGTTATAGCTTGATTTGTAGGTTTTGTCTGATGTGCTAGTAGAACTTGTTGTTTCTAAACATTTAAACCGTTTTTCTAAGAATTCCATCATTTCTTTAAATTTCTGAGGCTTGTTAGGTTCTGAGAGCTGCTGTTCATATTTTTCGTCTGTTTCTGAATCCCAAATTCTGCTGAGTATTCTGCATAACATGGGGTCCCAGGTTGTTATATCAACATTCTGAGTTTTTAATGCTTCTAAATTCTCATTTATCGTGTCGTGCAATGTTCTTAAGTTTTCTGCATTTACTTTGGTGACTTTTTTAATATCCATGATGTTGTCTATGTGTTTCATAATTATCAATCTCTCATTTTTGTACCTTTTCGTTAAGAGCAACCAAGCTGTTTCATAACTAGCATCGCATACTGATAAGTGTTTTATTAGTTTAGCGGCTTGACCAGTTATATGAGTTTTTAGGTATTGCATTTTTTCTGTAGCTGATAAAGATTTATCTTCGTGTATGATTTTCGAAAATAAATCATAAAAGGAGTTCCATGACTCGTAGCTACCACTGAAAGTTGGAATTGTAATTGTTGGTAACTTTACTTTGCTGTTGGTGTGAGTCATCTGTTTATTTTCTCCTATTTTAGCAACTACACATTCAATGAACAGTTCGTATTCTGTTTGAATTGATTCAAACATTTTTTCTTGGAAATAGCTGTGGTCTAAGGTGTTATCTTCCATCAAAATATTAAGGTGTGTTTCTTCTATTTCTTGCCACTGTTTTTGCAAGTTTGTCATCAACGATTCCCAGTACCATGATGGTTTGTTATTTGACATTGCTTGAGTAACGACTTGAAGCTTTTTTTGTAGTTGTGAAATGCGGAATAATTGTATGAATATTTTTGGTGAACATGTACTTTCTTCTTCGTCTATCTCTATGTCTTTTGGAACAAATAAGTCGTTTAGCATTTGTGCTCTGGTTTCACATGTTTCTAAATGCGACATTACTTGATTATACACAGCTTCAATAGCCGCATAATAGTTTGTAGTCATATACTTGTGATCTTTTAACACCGGTATATCTAGTAGTACTGCGTGATTGGTAGTAGTCCTGGTAAATATCTCTTGGAGACGTATCCTTTTGGTTTTTATATATTTCTCAGTTTTCCTTGTAACTGAGTCTTTCTTAATGTTAGAAAATATTTGTTTGATTTCATTGTAGTCTGTCTCTTGACTTCTGATGAGTTTGTTTATGTCTTCAGTTTTTATGTTTTCCATGTTTTTTCTTGCTGCTCCTAACCCTACCCTATCTGTTTATTTCAGGGACTTTGTCTATCACTTAGATGCGCTCTGTGTGTTACAGAATATGCGACTTCTCAAAACACCGGTGAGACCCGCTTGTGGGAGGCCGGTGCCCGATCCGCTTCTGTATAACTGGCAACTAAGTGTTTTTGTCTATAATTGAACGTATTACAAACCGAGTGCTTTTGTTTACAACGTCAGACTGCAATACGTCAAGTAATATGTCAGTAAATTTTCTCTACAGGGATAAGAGGAGCGCGAAATTACTGATTCAATTCTCGAAGGAGCCCCGTGCTTCGTACTTTACCCTACGTGTGAGTGTTGTACACACGGGTGTACTATAAGCACAGAGCGCTCCTACTCACTACTACCTAATCTACGTAGCCTAACACTAAGCCTAACTCTTACCTACCCTCTATCTATGTGAACCTATGTCTGGACCCTAACCACGTATGTGTATGTATGTATATGTTATCCGTAACAAGTGTAGCCCTATCAATGTGTATGTGTTCCTAACTTATGTATGTGTCCCTACAATCCTATCCCTAACCATAGAAGTGTAGTATATAAATAAATATATAGATAGAAACGGGATATCTGTTACCAGGAGACCTAAGGTAACAGACGGAAGGTGGGAAGGAAACAAGGGCGTGTACGGCGTGCAATGTACACAGGGAATGATTTTCTCACTGCCGGTCAAGCAGACTCACAAGACCGATCAGATACTAATGGCTAAGGGTAGTCTTGGCCACAGTGAGAGGATGCTGGAATCGTGGATGTGCAGCTCATCCAGCGGATGCTGGGAACGTCTGGTCAGCTCGTCAGCGGTATGCTGGAACCTCTGGGCGGCTCCTCCAGCGGATGCTGGGAACGTCTGATCAGCTCGTCAGCGGTATGCTGGAACCTCTGGGCGGCTCCTCCAGCGGATGCTGGGAACGTCTGGGCAGCTCGTCAGCGGTTGCTGGGACCTCTGGGCGGCTCCTCCAGCGGATGCTGGGAACTTCTGGGCAGCTCGTCAGCGGTTGCTGGTACTTCGGGTCTGCTCATCAGCGCTTGTGCTGGTACTTCAGGGTCCGGTCATCAGCGCTGGTGCTGGTACTTCAGGGTCCGTTGGTCTTCGTAGAGGGTGGCGGAGTAATAACTCGACTCAGTGCTTCATTCCAATTGATTTATTTACAAAATCTTAATGTTTATATACTTAATCTAGTTTACCTAGTGTGCTATCGGTGAAGCGCCGATGCAGCAGTATTTGCTGAATCGGCGCTCTAGTAATTTTTGGACTCGATTAGTCTGCGACTGCTAACCTACATTCAATTCAGCTAGCTAGGTTTTGCCGTTGACTTGGCTTGTAATGTTTTTTGATATAATATTATCTTAGTAACTAGTTTATTATATAATATTAATATTAATTTTGTGTTTATGTTAGGTTATTATTATTATACAATTAAAAACATGTTCAATGGTTTGAACAGGTTCCTTAACACTTTCACTGCCCATGCCGAACGTGGACGTGTTCTGGAGATACAACCTCCTGACACCTGGAGTTCTGCGCTCTGGGTCGCAGTGCAGAGACTGTGCAAGAAAAAACCTTAGAACTCAACTTCAACTTCTTTTTTTATGGCACCGCTTGCTTACTTTTCGCTGCGACTCTGCCAGTGTCTGTTATGGAGTATCATAAACTTCCTTATAATATGATCGGTTGAAAATGAATTTTTAGAAGAATGAATAAGAAAATTTAACATCAAGATGATTTCCTTAGAGCTCAAATGGACGTACGTACGTAATGATGTTTTGCAAAGAAGAGTTACTTTGACTGGATTTCAAAATAATAATAATAATCATTTATTTCAGACAACATTAGTTTAGTACAAGATGTTAAATACTTAAAAACTACGGCCCATAAAATACACTCGAGAGCAATGAATCCGGGTCACTCAAAGAATCCAAAAAATCTCGGAAAGTAAGAATGCTAGGTTAATGCAATAAATTGTATTTAATAGACAATTTAATACTCCTTAAATGAAAGTATTAAAACTTCTTAGTTATTGTAAAGTTATATCATAAAAAAATCAAATTTGAAAAGGGAACACTGTCGAAGATGGAACTACGAAATTACAGGATTTGTTTTTGCTTTTGTTTGTAATCTGTCATTAATTATGTTGGTACATAAACCAGGTTGATAGTGCTCAATATTCATTATTCAAGCTGAAATCATGTCGCTTACACTTGAAGAATGCACCAGAATACTTACATTGGTGGAAACCGGCCGGAGTCAGCGCGATACAGCCAGGACTGTCGGTGTGTCGCTGTCAACAGTACAAAGAGTTCTCCGACGTTACGAAGAAACTGGTTCTAACCTACGCAGCCTACCTAAATCATGCCTAAATCTAACATAAATATGAAATAATCCTATAAACTAACTACCACGTAATATAGGCAACGAGTGCCACGCGATATGTGCTTATAAACTATGCACGGTTTAATATGGGTTTAACTATAACTTTACATTCTCAAATAATTAACTATCCAATTATTAAAATTTTTCCATAACAAAATGCTTCAAGGTAAACTAGGACCTATTACTAAATCTACAAATTACAATTACAATAAAACATGCCAATAAACCGTTATAAATATAAATAAAAAAAATATAAATATCAAATGCTTATTTTATCACAATAGATATTACGATAGGTATAAGTAATAATTGAGATAGATAAATAGAAATAATAATTGAAATAAATAGATATATATTTTATTCATTTATTGAAAAACCTGAAGCTTAAATTAAACAGAATATGAAGAAATATAATCCTAGAAAGCTTAAAATAAAATTTTCACGACTAACAAACAGTGTTACAGCAATAAACAGAACTATGGAGATAAATCAAAATAAAAAAATATAATAATAATTTATTCAAAAATTACTTATTATGATAAATGTTTAGCTTAAGAATAATAAAATAAAAAACAATAAAGAGTAATTAACATAAATCTAACAGAAAGTAACATGTACTAGGTACATACATTTACTTCAATATAATCATTGATCATTAAGAATTGTTTATTATTCTGTAATTATTATAGCCATAAACTGTCCTTCTACTTCTAAGGAACACTTGGCTTTATTTCGTCGAGTCAGATATTATGAGGATCGAGAAAAATTTGGTTATATTTTTTCAAATTGTAATTTATACCTTGAGATAAATCTCATTTCTTTCAAATAACTGAACTGTTGAAAAATATTGCACATTAAATATAAACATTAATTATTAACTTATACTTATTGCCGTGTGGTGCCGGCATAGAATTTCACCACCCCAACTCTTCCCGTGGGTGTCGTAAGAGGCGACTAAGGGAAACACAACGGGGGGCGGGCAGCAGCGCCTTTTGCAGAACAACTACACCGAACTGCGATCCCCAACCCGCATGCCCAGCGTGGGGATTATGGGCAATAACCCCCAAATAATGATGCCATCTATGGCGCTCATTAGGCTCATGAGGCCTATGTCCAGCAGTGGACTATTATAGGCTGGTGATGTTGATGTTGATTAATTATTAATATTCACATTTTATTTACACAGCATCGGGAAGCAAACCTTGAAATTACAAGTATTTGAGACAATATGATACCAGATTTTCTATGCTTATGTAGGTATTTAAAGTCGATTTTATCGATTATATTTTAATTAGATTCATGTGAAACAATGTAATTACCTATGTTGTATCATAAGAGAATAATTATTAAAGAATTGATGTTTATCTCGGTTGCGTACTGATAATTGTTAATCTACTTTGATAAACTTTTAATCTAGAATCATGCATGAATGACCAATCATTTTTTGTATTATAAGTAAATGAGTATGCATGGCGTCCCACCGCTATGTCACATGGAGGAAAAAAACTCCCTACCTATGCCTTTCGATCGGTATGATAAAGCTACAGACGATGATTTTTCTCGTGCAGCGGGTTTGATTCCCGGTTCACCCAAGTAATAATTTAAAAATCTATGAATGCAGTTTAAATTGTTTTTAAATTTAAAATAATGTCATCTTTCAGTAAAATGACTATAATTTTACAGAGTCAACAATCTACAATATAAGGTACTTTTCCTCCACGTGGCACAGCTGCGGGATGTCATGTATAAGTAAATTAATAGGTATATAAGTAATTATCCGCTCGATTGGATTCCGCGCTACGCATAAAACACCCGTTGATTGACGCGCGGTTTGGCATATAAGTAAATAAGTGAATAGGTGAATAGGTGAATAAGTAAATAAGTAAATAAGTGAATAAGTGAATAAGTGAATAAGTGAATAAGTGAATAAGTGAATAAGTGAATAAGTGAATAAGTGAATAAGTGAATAAGTGAATAAGTGAATAAGTGAATAAGTAAATAATAAGTTATTAAGTGTAAGTAAATAATAAGTTATTAAGTGTAAGTAAATAAGTTAATCGGTAAATAGGTAAATAGGTAAGTAAGTAAATAGGTATATAGGTAAATAGGTTAATAAGTTAATAAGTAGGTAATTAGATAAATAAGTAAATAGGTAAGTAAGTAAATAGGTAAATAAGTACATAAGTACAGTACTTAAGTAAATAGGTATATAGGTTAATAAGTACATAAGTAAATAAGTTAATAGGGGAATATGTACATAAGTACAGGTAACTAAGTACATAAGTCCAGTACTTAAGTAAATAGGTAAATAAGTACAGTACTTAAGTATATAAGTAAATAGGTAAATAGGTAAATAAGTACATAAGTACAGTACTTAAGTAAATAAGTAATTTTTTATTTTTATTTATTTATTTATTTTATTTATTTGGTATATATGTAGGTAAATAGGTTAATAAGTTAATATGTACATAAATAAAAAAGTTAATAGGGAAATATGTACATAAGTACAGGTAAATAAGTACAGTACTTAAGTTATTAGGTAAATTGGTAAACAGGTAAATAGGTAAATAGGTATTAAGTAAATAAGTTAATAGGGAAATATGTACATAAGTATAGGTAAATAAGTACTTAAGTAAATAGGTAAGTAAGTAAATAGGTAAATAGGTAAATAAGTATATAAGTACAGTACATAAGTAAATAGGTAAATAGATAAATAGGTAAATAGGTAAATAAGTACATAAGTACAGCACTTAAGTAAATAAGTATATAGGTAAATACGTTAATATGTTAATAAGTACATAAGTAAATAAGTTAATAGGGAAATATGTGCATAAGTACAGGTAAATAAGTACATAAGTACAGTACTTAAGTAAATAGGTAAATTGGTAAACAGGTAAATAGGTATTAAGTAAATAAGTTAATAGGGAAATATGTAATAAGTACAGGTAAATAAGTACATAAGTACAGTACTTAAGTACTTAAGTAAATAAGTAAATAAGTAAATAAGTAAATAAGTAAATAAGTAAATAAGTAAATAAGTAAATAAGTAAATAAGTAAATAAGTAAATAAGTAAATAAGTAAATAAGTAAATAAGTAAATAAGTAAATAAGTAAATAAGTAAATAAGTAAATAAGTAAATAAGTAAATAAGTAAATAAGTAAATAAGTAAATAAGTAAATAAGTAAATAAGTAAATAAGTAAATAAGTAAATAAGTAAATAAGTAAATAAGTAAATAAGTAAATAAGTAAATAAGTAAATAAGTAAATAAGTAAATAAGTAAATAAGTAAATAAGTAAATAAGTAAATAAGTAAATAAGTAAATAAGTAAATAAGTAAATAAGTAAATAAGTAAATAAGTAAATAAGTAAATAAGTAAATAAGTAAATAAGTAAATAAGTAAATAAGTAAATAAGTAAATAAGTAAATAAGTATGTACCTACTTATTTACCTATTTACTTAAGTACTGTACTCATGTACTAGTTTACTTATTTACCTATTTACTTACTTACCTATTTACCGATTAGTACATAAGTACAGTACTTAAGTAAATAGGTAAATAAGTACATAAGTACAGTAAATGAGTAAATGAGTAATTAGGAACCTATTAAGTAAATAAGTATAATAGGTAAATAAGTAAATAAGTTAATAGGTTAATAGGTAAATAAGTACATAAGTACAGTACCTAAGTAAATAAGTAAATAGGTATTAAGTAAATAAGTATAATAGGTAAATAAGTAAATAAGTTAATAGGTAAATAAGTACCTACATTAGTACAGTACTTAAGTAAATAAGTAAATAGGTAAATAGGTTAATAAGTTAAGTACATAAGTAAATAAGTTAATAGGGAAATAAGTACATAAGTGCAGGTAAATAAGTACATAAGTAAATAGGTAAATAGGTTCGATCAAGATGTAGCTTTATAGCATTACAATACAATAATGTAAATGTTTACGAACGGGAAGTTTACTTCTCGTTCGTCCCTACTGGGTCGAAGCGTGCGGACGAGCGGGAATAACCCTGCCGAAGGGTGCTAGTGCTAGATCGTTGATGTTTGCTGCGCGTAGAGGGTTGCTACGCCGCGCCGTAGACAGGTATCACGTCGCAGATGTTTGCTACGCCCGCAGGGTTGCTACAATCAAGAGCGCCGTAGATACATATTACCCCTCAGATGTTTGCTAAGCACAGACGGTTGTTATACCGTAGAAGTTTGCTACGTCGAAGACTTTTCTACGCCGCCGTAGGTCTTCCGCCTTATAATGTTTCCTACGTGTAAAGGGCTGCTATGAGTTATTTATTATTTTATGCGTTAGCAAAATCATGCGAGTAAATTTACAATATTGTATTAGGCGATTTTTTTTTAAAGTTTAATGGAGATGATCATTATAAATTTTACCATAGGTAATTAAGTTAGATAGGTATTTGATACGTGTTGTTCAGATTTATTTTGTTAATGCTAGACCATCGTTCGTTTGTATTGTATTTGACCGGTCTACCTTATACCTTATAGAAAGTCTAAAGGTACTTTGGACGCTAATACAAAATTAGCGCTGATTGTTCGACAGCCTAATTCGATATCTTTATGATGATATTCCGTTATAATAAGTGTTTATCTTTTGATATAATGTTCATGATAATGAAAAAACAATATCAAACGGATCGTTCACTCCATCGGCACATGCATCTCAACACGCACGTTGGTTGCCAGAAGCAGACATGTCAACGGTATTTATAAAAACGATTTATATAATAATAAACTTAGTATATTACTATGATATCATAAAAAAACATTTATTGCCCTACTTGCTAGAAGACCAAGAATTTTAATATCAGGTTAATTAAGTCCCTACGCATTTATTTTTCTGTTATACTGTGACTTTACTCGAAAATAGAAAAACTACTTTGAATCACTTACTTTAAATTTTTATTCCACAACAAATATTTCTTAATCTCGTTTTACAAATTGTTTTAATATTCTTATGTTTGCTGTAAGAAAACTATTTTAAATAAAATAAAATAAATAAAAATTGTTTATTTCGAGTACCATGACTCATACAGAAATAACATTTAAATACACAATAATAAAAATAAAAGTACAATGAAATATTAATTTAATCCTACAGAAAATTAACTACAAATAAAATATAATTTAATTTAAGTACACTTACAGACAAAAATAATAATATTAATAATATGCGGACACGAGGGACCCTCAGTGACCGGGACACCGCCCTTTAAAAAGGGTTGTATGCAAGTTTATCCAGTGCCCTTTTTAGTGCTTGCCTTTGTACATGGCCATTATTTGCTTGAACATTATTTATGACGTAACTTGTATGTGCAATAAAGAATATATGAATGAATCATAAATATAAATTCAACATTTTCTCATACTCAAAAATTCCATTTGATCTAAACAAAATTTGCAAAAACCATGAGAGTTAATTTATACGAGAGGTAAGCTACATCTTAAGTGTTGTAGTAAATATATTATTTATTTTCAGGAAAGCAACGGGGTCAATGTGGTTGATAATGGAGATCGTGTAAACGTAGCATTCGATCCCGCTCCGGAGAATGTGAACGTTGTAGATACTCCTCAACCAAACAAGGACCTTTACCTAACTACGGAAGTACCGGAGAAGGAGAAAGTAAGAAGTTTTTAAACTCTAAACCCCAGTCATCTATCACGATATTGAATTAAAAAATGGAGTTTCCAAAATCAAACGAAGTACTTTTCCGCTATAATATGTTTCCACACTGAACATTTTAAAATCCGCGAAAACATTTAGGTACCTATGTTCTGCGCTAGCGTAGAGCGTACCAGCCTTAAATCTTTATTATGACGTCTGCTCAGTTAATTTATTAACCCCTTAATCACAATAGTCGGTTAACTTAAACCATTGCTATTGTAATCTGTCTTCTTCTATTGAGATACGTCAGAGCGAGATATACTAACCTAATTCAGCAAATTTTCAAAATTTGCATACCATTACGAATATGGGGTCAGCTTAGCGGCAGCAGGAATAGCGGAAAAGTACGTTTGCCGCAAATCATAAATCGCAAACATTCATAAATTTCGCGCCATCATCATCGTAAACTGTAACTTATGTTTTAGTGTTATAGTTTTTAATTACATAATTATTTTACATCGCCTTGCAACAGCAATGACTGATTTAATTTAAAGAAGTATAGGTATTTTTAGATCTTTTAAGACCAATGAAAAATTATTATAGTTATATACTGGTCAATGCGTTTATTTGTAATCTTTCGCGAACTGACGATTTCAGGTAGGTATTGTAAAAACTTGTTTACTTATTTTCTTTTAGGCTATCTTTATTGTACTCGATTAGGGTTTCTAGGTATCCGGTCATTTATCAATAGGTTTGTACCTCGTTGGCCCTGGTTGGTATACCTACTACTCCAATGTTAAAATTTAGGCAGGTACTAATTATTTATATCTATGTAGGTGAATAACCCATTACCTAATCTTTCTACCTTTTTTAGACTACGATCTTCACTACGATCATCAAAATGGCTCAAAAAGATTTCTTGTTTCAGATTGAAGATGATGGCAACACCAGGGCAAAATGGGACAACCCAATCGAGTTCCTCATGTCTTGCATCGCCACTTCAGTGGGCCTCGGCAACGTGTGGCGGTTCCCCTTCGTCGCCTATCAGAACGGAGGAGGCGCTTTCCTCATCCCGTACATCATTGTCCTCTTGGTTATAGGAAAACCTATGTACTACTTGGAAACAGTATTGGGACAATTCAGCAACAGCAATTGTGTGAAAATATGGGCCTTGTCGCCGGCAATGAAAGGTAAATCTGTGTGTCTGTTAATAATTCTTTACAATTTTTAATTTTGTCCACTAATTTACTGTGAAAAAATGTCATCAAACAAGCTACTGAATACCTTGATCCCATTTTCTTAAACGATAATAGATCAAAATAACCCTTATGTCAAAGCTTAGTGATGCTGTCATTTACCTACAATGGTAAATGATTGATTAGGCACGGCTGGTTTTCACATAAATTATAATTATTTCAGGAACCGGTTACGCGCAAGCTCTTGGTGCCTCCTATGTACTCTCATACTACGTATCTATCATCGCTCTTTGTCTTTACTACCTATCAATGAGCTTCAGTTCCGAGCTACCATGGGCCGTCTGCCAAGAGGGTGAGGGTTGGGCCAACTGTGTGCCATCTGGAGTATCCGCCAACGAAACTAACATTGTAGGACCAGGGCGCAGCAGCGCTGAACTTTACTTCACGTGAGTAGGTTATTCTAAAGATAAAGATAAGATATTTATTTGGAAAAAAAGATGGTAATAAATAATATAATTGACAAACAACATGCTTGACCGGTCACGGTATGCAAAATAAGTAGAGATGCAGCATTAAAAACATATAATTTACGCATAAAAATAGCACTTTGAAGCGATAATTTATACCTGATAGCGAAAAAACGGGACTAAAACTAAACTGTGGTCTTACAATGCCTTTATCAGTTCAAAATGTAAAAAAAACCTACGAGATATTACAGATTAAATACATTTCCTTGAGAATCGTCTACAACTCTAAAGGAACAAGCGCTGTTCCATAATCGGACACGCGTTGAATTTTTCAATATATAAAATAGGTAATAATTAATTATAATAAATAATCTATTACTATTTATTTAGTAGGTAAATACCTACTAAATAGTAGGTACGGTACAAAATAGGTATACAGGGTGTGCTAAGACAACTTCCGAAAACGAAGACGGGTGGTGCAGCACTAAAACCAATAAAAAAATCGTTGTCCATAAAAAATAATGTAGAAAAAGATATTAATTATTTATGATTATTATCTATTATTCTAGTCAGCGCGCAATAAGTACGTACTTAGGAAGTTAGGTAAGTTGGTAATAGTTACCTAATTTCGCTCCCTCGGTCGAATCAGAAACTGCTGAGCAACTATTAACAAATAATTTAATAAAACACACACTACAAACTACGCTAACACGGACGGTAACAATGAAATGCAACTTTTATGTTCTCTTTCATGTCTCTTTAAGCATTCAGTGCGAACAATGATCATCAGTCACGTACTAAAAGCAAATAAATGAAATCAATGAAATTAGGAATGTAAACATTGAGCAATTCCCTTTAATAAGCCGAAAAGTCCTTTGAAACCGCCGCCGCCGCCGCCGGTCGGTCTGGCGATAGCGGATATCAGTTGATGCATAGCGGGGATTTTGCAATCCATTAATGTTTTTTAATGTTAATAATTTTTTTACACACAACCTATGTTTCAATAGCGTTGTACAGTACTATGGGCAAGAAAAAAAAAAAAGGTGTTGGTTTTTTTTTACTAAATATTTTATTCAAACGCATGGTCTGATTGCCCCCCCTAATTTTTCGGTAGTAGTCGTTTTACAGCCTTTATACTAATATTATAAAGTGGAAAGATATGATTGTTTGTTTGGATTGAATAGGCTCCAAAACTGCTTACTCGACGGATTTGAAAAATTATTTCACCATTAGACTCCATTATTACCCCTGATGAACATTACATTTATATGTATGTATATTAAGACAATATAATATTTTCGAAAAGGTTAGGGATCCTTATGGTAACTTCAATAACGTAAACCCTATGCGTATGTGTGTGTAAAAAAATAAAATTTTGTCACTTCTCTTTTTGAGTCTTCTTTTTGTTAAATATCCGTGTGAAGCCGGGTGGAGAGCTAGTATTCTATATGAAAGATAATCTGTAAACAAAACAAGTACCTAGCATATGCATATCGCACATGGGTTTCCTTACGAAATCCAGCTGTTACCTACGTTATCTTATAAAAGACATTTACCAATTTAATCGTTATCTTACGCAATGCTAATACGTAGTTGAGATAGACTAATCATATCTATTTTACCTAACCATAGCACGTTTTACATGACTAGGCCCTGCTGTATTCTGAATTATGATGTCTGAAAAAGCTACTTTAAAATGTTTCTCCTTTCAGACAAACTGTCCTCCGACAATCAGATGGTATTCACGATGGAATCGGTGAGTTCTAATTTAATTGTCTAAAAAAACCCAATAGGACGAATAGAATCCTTAATTTTTATATAAGTTTATTAGACCATCTCGGGATCATCCTATACAATAGCGATAGAACCATCAAAATCGGTGAACGTTTGAAGTTCCGCTCTGGTGCTGTAGCCCAAACGGTAGGTAATTTGTTTCGTCTGGATCGTAAATAGGTATACAGTCGGCTTAATTGACAAAAAAAAACCATTATTGAGTGGTTGTCTATTCTATACTAATATTATAATGAGGAAATATTTTATCGTTTGTTTGTAATCAAATCAATATTCAAAATGATTGTTAATTCTAAGATCAGCATAACCAGCATTAATTCAGTTTTGTTTTTGAAGTTTCGAATTTGTAAATTGACATAATACTTACTCTAAGTTACTTAAGTTTTGTTTTTCTCATATAATGTGAACTATTGTGTGTTCTTTGAGAAATAAAGAATCTATAAACCGAAACATATTTTTCAGGCTCACCCATTTGGGATCTGACTCTATGTCTCCTGGCGTCATGGATCATCATCTTCGTGATTGTCGCCCGAGGTGTCAAGAGCTCTGGAAAAGCTGCATACTTCCTCGCTTTATTCCCATATGTAGTCTTGATCATCTTGCTCATCAGGTACTTTGAAGCCAGAATTGATTAAACTTTCGCGAGCGTGACTCCGAATTTGAAGAACCTACCTTGATACGGATAATGGACATTAATTACCATTATGATTTTCAGAGCTGTGACCTTGCCTGGAGCTGGTAGAGGAATCATGTTCTTCATTACGCCGGATTGGGGAAAGATTTTGGAAATAAGAGTAATTATGTTTAACAACTTGTCGGTCAACTATTTACATTTAGTTCCTCTCTAGAACATGGGTAGGGTAATGGTTCGTTAATAATGGAGATTTTTATTTCACAGGTGTGGTACGCCGCTGTGACCCAAGTATTTTTCTCTCTCTCAGTATGCTCTGGAGCTCTCATCATGTTTGCTTCTTATAACAACTTTACAGTCAACGTATACAGGTTTGTCTCCAACTGTAAATCCTCTTCAAGTTCATTAGCCCTTCAAGGTACACGGGCAAAATATGAAGTGATATTTTTTTCAGGGATTCTATGATCGTAACGACTTTGGATACGTTTACCAGTCTCATATCTGGGTTCACTATCTTCGGTATCCTCGGGAATCTGGCGTACCAGCTCGAAGTAGATGACGTCGGCTCAGTTATTGGATCGGGCGGCACTAGCCTGGCTTTCATCTCATATCCGGATGCTATCGCTCAATCGCCGTTTGTACCTCAGGTAGGTGATTTTACGAGATTAAAATCTTTGCTATCATAAATGCTTTGCTTTGCTATCATAAAGTCTGCGATAAATATATCCCCTACTTCGTTCCTCTCGTAGGTGTCTAATGTTAATCCTATCAAGTATCGACAAATAGAATTTCTTTCATTACAAATATTTTAAATTAATTTGCATATTATAAACACATAGGGTCCATATAGGACCTCTGAAAAGTGTACTAGAAAACTTCACGTCCCGTTTTTAGCATCCTTTCTTTATTTTAGTTGTTCGCCGTTCTATTCTTTCTGATGATGGCAGTCTTGGGCGTTGGATCCGGCGTAGCTTTGCTGTCCACCATTAATACGATCCTCATGGACTCTTTCCCACGTGTGCGAGTGCTCTACATGTCAGCGATTACTTGCAGCGTCGGATTCCTTGTTGGACTTATTTATGTGACACCGGTGAGCTTAACATTGTACCTACGTAATTAATTATGCGAATCAATAGATAGGTAACGATAAGGAGTAGGTAGGTACGACAACAATGCCGTCGCTGTCTCAGTAGGTATTTACCGTCGGCGGCACTAAGTCTCGTTACAAGTTGGACAACAATAAAACCGGAAATTGTCAAATCGTGTTACTTTATATCGGCGTGCTTTGATGTGTTGGTACAGTCGGCGTCAAATCGATATGAGATCTAGGGTAGTTAAAATGATCCGAAAAGCAATTTGATATCCGCAGTTCTAATCATCATAATTGAGTATTGTTGTAAGCGCCCAAGTTTTTCAAAATAGGTCAGTATCTTAATACGACTGACGCTGACTATAGGTACACTCCATTAATTGTGAAATGCAAAAATCATAAAACAAAAGATAATGGTAATTTTTGGGCCATTTTAGCCTGTTTCTAAATGCAACATAGTCATAGGAATCATCTATGCCCATATAATTATGTCATTTTTCCTTACAACATGCCTTCTCTTCCTTCCATTAGGTACCCAAAATGATATGCATTATTTAAAATTCTAGAGTTTTTACATTTTCTATATCTATACTAATATTATAAAGATAAAAGATTTGATTGTTTGTTTGTTTCAATTGAATAGGCTCTGAAACTACTAAACCGATTTTAAAAAATATTTCACCATTAGAATGCAAAATTTTCCGTGATGAACATAGGCTACAAAATATTTTCAAAAAGTTACAGTTTCGTATGAACTATTAAATTTTTGTTAAATACCCGTGCGAAGCCGGGGTGGACCGCTAGTTAGTAATAAATACAGATCAACTCACCGACATTTTATTGCAGGGCGGTCAATACATACTTGAACTGGTGGACTTCTATGGAGGAACGTTCATGAGACTTTTCGCTGCTATTGCCGAAACTATTGGAGTTTTCTGGATATACGGTAAGTAATCTACAGAATGATTTTTCTTCGTGCATTCTTGAACAAACAATTCCTTTCTTTTGGTTCATGGTAAGAGGACTTATATATTTTTAAATTTATTTAATTAATTAAAAGAAAAGGTTACATTTTCAATCTTGCATCATGCATCACCAGCCCGTCCAGTCCTGTCCAGTCCACTGCTGGACATAGGCCTCCCCTAATGAGCTCCATAGATGGCATTATCATTTAGGGGGTTATTGCCCATAATCCCCACGCTGGGCATGCGGGTTGGGGATCGCAGTTCGGTGGAGTTGTTCTGCAGAGGGCGTTGCTGCCCGCCCCCCGGTGTGTTTCCCTTAGTCGCCTCTTACGACACCCACGGAAAGAGTTGGGGTGGTGAAATTCTATGCCGGCACCACACGGCCTTTTCAATCTTCTAGTATCTTAAATCCTAAAATAAAGGTTCATCTAACTACAAACTATAGGGTTCTCTTATTACTAAATATGACGCAATGCTTGGCGATGACATTTGTATGACGCAATTAAGTCTTCGATAATTGAGTTCAACTAAACGTCTTTATTGCAGGTCTGGAGAACTTATGTATCGATATCGAATTCATGCTGGGTTTGAAGACTAACTTCTATTGGCGTATCTGCTGGGCCATCGTGACTCCAGTGCTGATGATAGTGGTCTTCATGTACGCTATGATCACCACGGAAGCTCTAGTCTTCGGAGACGATTATAGATACCCGCAGGGAGCTTACAGTACGTATCTATCAAAGTTTCGTGTACTTATCATTCGACGTGAACGTTAGACTTTACACAATAAAACCGCCAATGCCTCTGTTATAGTTTTATTTCTGAGGGCGAAGGTCCGCCTGCGACGCAGGTGGTTGCTGGTTCGATTCCCGCTTCGGAAAAAATATTTGTGCAGTCTGCATACATAATTATGTTCGTTTTCTATGTATTATGTATATCAGTCATCTAGTACCCGTAACACAAGCTGAATAGCTTGGGGTTAGACGAGGCCTTGGATTGTCCATCGTTATTTATTTATTTAATATTTTATAAATTTATTAAAAACTAGTTTTTTACAAACTGTTTTATGAAAATTTGTTTTTTTTTTTGTTCAATGTAATAAAACTATAAAAAATTTGGATCGGGGCCTTAAGTGCTCATTGTAACGTTTTTGTTTGATTTTGATACGCAAGTTTTGTTATCCATGTTAGAACATAGCTTAGCAGGTACCTACATATTAGGCACGTACCAGTAGAATAGAATAGAATATACTTTATTAGACAAGAGTTGTACATAGGCGAACATAATGCTAGATAGCATTCTCTACCTGCTAAACTTTGGGTAGTGTAAAAAAAAATTGTAGGTTTGTAGAAAATTAAACTACAATCATTAGCGCATGGCATTAATATAAATTATGATTTCAACCAGTAGGTCAGTAGATAACACTATCGGACAGTGTAGTTTATCTTATACTAGCTTTTGCCCGCTATTTCGTCCGCGTCTCCTTTTACCATGTCCGTCTCCTGTTTTAAGCTTCCTATCCACCAATTTTCAGCCGTTCTTGAGTAATAATGTAACTAACACCTTCTTTTATACATAAAGATTAATTTTCCGGAATACGGATCAAGTCAAAGCAGATTTCTCTTATTAAATAAATAAATAATGCTCGACAATCCACACAGCATCATCTTGCTCAAAGCTAAACAGAGTTGGTGTTATGGGTACTAGATGACTGATAAAATAGATAAATAGTTGTTTTACTATAAGTACATAGAATACGACCAAAACACCCTGAACAAATATCTGCAGATCATACAAACATTAGTCCCGCATAGGGAATCGAACCCGCAACCTCCTGCCTCGCAGGCGGACCTTCGCCCACCGCGCCACAGGTCGTCAATTGCTTCAATAATGTTTCTTTTATTTCAGTTGCCGGCAACACAATGCAATACGTTGGTATCGCGATGGTTCCTCTGTTCATCATCATTGCATTGTTCAAATACAGATCTGGAAGTTTTGTAGACACAGTGAAGCGAGCTTTCCGTAAGAAGGAAACCTATGGCCCCGCCGATACCAGCAAAAGGGAAGAATGGCGTCGCTTCCGTAGAGACGTCAAGTACGATCACAACCTGCAGAGTAGAAACTGGTTCCATCACATCGCTCTGAGTCTAGTCGGCGGGTACAGGAGATAATAAAATACCTACTGTTATCTCTTATCCATTTAAAATCCTATCTCGATGAGTTATCTATAATAATAAGTATTTATTTTTGCCTTTTAATGATAAAATTTTTAGGTTTCGATAAGCCTGGTATTTTATACAGACTGTGTTTGTAATCAATATAAATAATTAGGTGCCGACTGTTATTTTATTTTATAACTACCTACTTCCTTACCTATAATTTCTTAGGCAACTACTGGGGTACCTACAAAATGAAGTGTAATGAAAATCACAATGTTCATATAATGCACTTTATTCATAATAACTTGTTTTCAAAAGTTGTTTAACTTACATGTCTGTTCACAATATATCTAACACCTACCTAATCTATAATTTGGAATCGTTCACCACAAATTAGGAAAAAAGAACATTACATTATTAAAAGAATTGATTTAGGTATTCAATGATACCCAACTAAACCTAAATGACTACCTTTTAACAAAAAATGCATGAATGCCATCATGTTATGAAATACAGGTACAGCACAATTCATCACTTATGCTTAGATTTTTTAGACTTCTTCTTACTTGACTTTTTCTTATGCTTACGTTTCTTTTTCTTTTTCTTGTGGTCGTCACCGCTTGAGTCCGAATCACTGTCACTGTCGCTGGCAGCGCGTTTCTTCTTCTTCTTGGTACGCTTCTTCTTCTTCTTTTTCTTACGCCCATCAGAAGAAGAAGAGGACGACGATTCTCCAGAATCGCTGGTCGATTCCGATTCAGTATCTGGTTTTTTCTTGACATTTGCCAGATCCAGCTTAATTGTTTCAGCTTCCATTTTAGGTTTCTTTAGCTCATGACCCATGGGTGGTGAGGCAGAACGTTCGCGTTTTTTGCCAGTTTCAATTTTACTGTCAATATCGGATTCAAGGACCTCATCATAATCAGGTTCAAAGTTTGCTTCATCGAGGGTAGACTTTTTTCTCTCGCGAGTTCCCTTATCAATTATACTTGATGGTTTCTTGTCATGACTTCGATCTCGAGATTCTGTATCGTGTTTCTTTTTGTCTAATTTGTTGATTTTATCTGATTCTTTTCTGTGGGGGCTACGATCACGTCGCTTGTCTGGTTTTAAACCTTCCGAAATAATTCTTCTTTCGCTTTTAGAGGACTCTCTGTTAACAACATCAAGTTTCCGAACTTTGTCCTTTTCTACCGTTACTCTACGATACGGTTGCTCTTTTTTGGGTGTTTTAGATCTGGACTTTACCAGTTCTACGGTGCTTTGGACAACTCTTGGTTCTCGTATTCTGCGTGAATCATCTACTTTGCCTCCGAGACGATCTTTTACTGATAACCTAGGAGGAGGAGTTTTGGAATACCGGGGTTTCTTTTCATGTATATCCAAAGACCTATCTGTTTCAGTGATAGGAACCGTAATTTGAATGTTATTCATTGATTTGGGCGGTTCATCTCCATATAATTTGACCCTATCACTGCTAATTTTCTTAATTTCAATAGGGCGCAGCGAATTTATAGCTTTAGCGAAAATTGCATTTTCAGCTCGTTTAATGACGTCAGATGTTACCTTACCTCCGTCTTCTTCAGTTTCGGGTGATGTTATTTCACCGGGTTCTTTTGTCCTTTCGGGATGGTCATCATCAACCTCCCATTTAGAAAGTTCGGGTAGTAGTGCCAACATTTCTTTATTCGAATTATTTGCAACTTCTGGTTCTAGTTTAAGATCTAATTCATCTGCGTTCGCCTGCAGTTCAATACCATCGAAAGGTTCCTCTTTGCTAGTGTCCAGGTTCTTTGGGGATGTATTTTTCTCAGAGGAAGGAGCCCTTTCTTCTGTTTTAACATATGTCTCCATTATATTTTGGTCTACCGCTTCTGCAGATTCGTCACCGTATAAATCATTTTGCGGAACTTCTTCGGACTCTTGCTTAGGAGATGTTTTCATATTCGGAGCCACATTTTCTTCATTTCCAAGTTTTTCTTCTTGTTTCGAAACGGCCTCGTTCAAAACTGGTTCTCCTTTAACAACCTCTTCTTTTATCTTATCTTCTTCTCCTTCATCTGGCTCGTCGTCTTTCTTAGGATCTCTGTCTTTCTTGTCCTTCTTTTCTCGTTTCTTTTTCTTATCATCCTTTTCTTTTTCTCTTTTCTTTTTCTTTCTGTCTTTCACAGACTTCTTGTCTTTGTCTTTATGTTCTTTGATTTTATCAGGCGAAGATTTATCGCGACTTCTTTCGTCCTTCTTGTCTCGCTTACCTTCACGGTCACGTTCCCGAGAGCGACCTCGAGATTCACTACGTCTTTTGTCACGTACTTCTCGGCTACGTTTAGGGGAGCTTTTAGATTTCTTTTCCGGTGTGAATCTCTCATCTCTTTCTTTTTCATAATCACGGTTCCTGTCGTCCCTGGATCGTCCTTCCCGAACTAGTTTTCTTTCAGCTTCTCGGCTTCTTTCTGGATCCCTTACCCTTTCTACGGCTTCACGATTTTCAATATATCTTTCCCGGTCATCCCTTCCTTCCCGATCACGATGCCGTTCGTGCTCGGCGGCCGGATGCCTCCTAGGCGCGGCGCGGCTGCGAACACTCGACCTATAGCCCGGGCGCGCATCGCGAGGTACACCAGCTTCATCCCTAAAGTTATCTCGGAAATTAGGATCGTGGAAGTTAGGTGGAATCGCTTCTCGAGGCTCCCTGATGTCGGCACTCGGTGGTCGGAATCCTGGCGGTATGTCGCGAAAGGGTGGTGGATTTTCTCGGAAATTACCGTCCCTAAACGGAACGTTTCTGTACGGTCCATCGCGAAACGGCGGTACACCACCTCTGAAGTTTCCATCACGAAAAGGCCCCTGTGGGACAGCCTCTCGGAACGGTTGACCATCTCTAAACGGCATAGGTCCTTGGTCGCGGAAAGGTTGTGGTCCCTGTCTAAAGTTATCTCTAAATCGTGCCTCGCCAACATGAACTTGAATTTCGTTCGGTATCGGCAAAGGCATTTGTCTTAATCCACCGGGACCTTCGTAAGGAGGTCTTGAACCATACGGATCACGGAAGTTACCAGGCGGCAGTCGATCACGATCTATTGACATTGGCGGACCGAAAGGTGGTTTCTCGAAAGGCGGAGGCTCAAATCCAGGAACTGGCGGTTCCACTCCGGGCGGGCCGCCATCGAACGGAGGCACATCATAGCGACCTCGATACCCGGGCGGCGGCTGGTCCGTCGGAAGAGCCATGTTCATCAACTGAGGGAGAGGTTTCACACCCATCGGTGGATAATTAGGTTGAGGTACATTCCTTGGTCCATATCTGCAAATAGAAAAAGCTTAGCTGTTTGCGTGAATCGACAGAAGTTGTTCAACTGAGACACATGCTCCTGTTTTCATGTTGACCCTGAGTTCGGCACGTTTTAAAGTAGTGAACACTTTTAACTCCGGAGTCTACTAAATCGATTTAAGATTTTATGAATCTTAACAAGATGTCTTCCATAACTTGATAGCCGTTCCCTTCATTAGTGAGTCTACACTTTTTGAGAAGATTTTTTTTCTCAATGTAATATAACTTATCATACCAATTAGAGTGCTGATTAATTAAGGTAATGTTTAAAATTATTCTCCGTACTGTTAATTGATATGCCAATATTAGAAATTATGTAATGATGAAAAATAATTATTAAGGTACTCTATTCAATCAGTTAACAGAAATTGCCTCGAGAATCGAACCTGTCTTTCCTTCTTAGTTAACTAAGTTTGTTCTACGTTTGATACTTCCCTGTTATACTTGCACTTGAAAGAAGGTATATAGTTAAAACCCCTTCTCACTACAGTTTGATATTTAAAACTTTTTAAAATGAGGTCGAAATTCTTCCTTATTAGTGCTTGATCACGTTAACTCGCGGGAGCGGGCGCGGGCGCGGTCACGAAATATCAAACATACAGCATACTATGCAAGTGTTCACGTACAAAACGCAGGTGCGGCGAAAGTAGCGGGCCAACTAGCGACTAGCGCGCGCGGCGCGCTCGCGGCTATATCAAACGCGTGAGACGTTTGTGTGTGACCACGTCGAACTAGCGGCGGAGCGCGCGATTCACTCGCGACGTCTGGTAAGTTCAACCAGTTTGAACTTGTCGCTAGAAACGAAAGAAAAGAAACGCCTGGCGGCCAATGTGAACATGAGTTCGCCACGTCCCCGCGCCCGCGCCCGCGCGTTCCAACGTGAACGAGCACTTACGGGTAAATGCATGTAAAATGTTTCTTTTTTTACCTCTAATGAGCATTTTTCCTCTGGCCCGACGGCATCGGCAAAAATGTATGAAACAGCGCCGTTGACAGCGTCGGTAAGCGCAAAATCCCGTTTTATACTTTTGCAGACCTAGGTACATATTTTCATCCGCGGCTGCCCGGCCAATGGAAGCACGCGAATTCTGTTCCTTTTACCCGACTTCAAACGAGGGAAGGTTATATATGATGTTACACTAGCCTATTTTGAAATTTCCACATCGGGCAATAGGTAGACAGAACAAACCTCAAATTTACTCTTATGGAATGAGATTCACACTACATCTGGACATGCATTTAGTGACGTCGTCGAATAAGATTTGAAATTTTGAAAAACTAAAACTTATTCATTTAAACCTCATTAGTAATTTTACTATGTACCTACAGGATTCATTTTCGGATTATAAAATTCACATACTTAGTAGTTTTGCAACCACGACAATATCAATGTTACCGTTTTACAGTTGACTTGTCTACATCTCATAGAGCTTTTCAATGATCTCGTGCTGAAAACAAAAACATATTTAACAATATTGTATTTATTTTATTAGGTTTACATAATACATAAATAATAACAATAAACACGTATGAGACGTAACCTATACAGTACACAACAAATAATTAAACATTTTAAGTAGACATTTTTATAGTAAGTTTACAAAATTTATGCAATCCTACAAGCAAAAGAACGAAGAACAACAAAATAAAATAAAATTATACAAAAACAACAACAAATCTAACTACGTAAATTATATTTATACATTAGACATTAGATTAATTACAGACGGTATGTTGCAACAGTGCTCCTGTGCAAAATAGATTTCAGATTTCAATAATTTTATTTACATATGATTACAAAAAAAATAAGCACTTAGACAAGTAAAATTTCATACAGTTAATTTTATAAAATAAGAAGGAGTAAGTTATTGATTTTCTCTTCACCTAAATTTTTTGTACACTTGTGGATGAAGTGTACAAGAAACCACTAGTACATTCATATATAACCCGTGTCTAATACAATGTTTGTTTTGCCTATTTAAATCTAAGTTTAATGTGATTTAAATACATGTCAATCTTAATTTAAATAGGTATAACTAAAGCATACATTCAATTTAATAAAAAAAATAAAGATACATTTAATTTCTTACATGCTATGGTGTGGATTGGAGCAACATCTGGCCAAGCATTATTATCATTAATGTAATTAAATTAATCATGTATCGAGTAAAAGGTTTTCATTTTGTTTTATGTATTGTTTAAATTTACGAATAGGGGAACTCAGTTGCAATTTCCCATAAATGATTTCCCTACCTTATCTAATCTGTATGATGGGATGTGTAATTTGTTCTTGTTTGTTTCTTGTATTTCTAGTATGAACATCACAATTTTTCAAAAAGCTATCTCTGTTTATGCGTATACATTAGATTTTCATAGAATGTATTGCGATATTACTGTCATAATATATATTTCTTTAAGTAATTCTCTCGAATTTATATATATTATATATGAATTATTATTATTTTTTTTTTTTATTACTTAGGCACTAGGAATATATTACACAAAATAACAGACTTAATTCAATCATAATTTACCCAGATGAATAACAAATGAAACAGTGTACCAACTATCGCCTAAAAACAAATATTTGCCGTAATAATAGGCATTTAGTTATTTCTTGTAATCTAAATGTTATCCATGATACGGGATTTTACTTTTATAACACTCAGTTAAAAGGTTCCTATTTGCTCATATCAGTATTTACCCAGTGCTGCCAGCAGTGCGTTTATTAAGTGAGCAAACATGCGGCATTTTAAGTTCTGGTGCGCTTTTCTACAATGGTTCAGTATGACAATAATATCATCGCAGAATCCTTACATTTTGGTATTATAAGCGATTCTGCGAAAATACCTTTCTCATGGAGCGAAAAGAAGCTTAGTAGTAAAAGGCACCGGACTTATGTAAATATTTCGCTTGTCAACATAATGGGCCTAAATAAATACTATTCTAATACAAATAATAGCAGGACATGGCGAAAATATGCTCAAATTACAAATCATTTTGGTATTACGTTTGTACGGGAAATTCATCGGTAAGAGTCCCCTTAAGCCACGAACCTCTTAGCCTTAGCAGTTCTGTTCAAACTAAAAACAAAGCCGAGCAGTAGAATTTGCAAGATATTTTTGAT
Source organism: Eupithecia pulchellata (assembly GCA_963931895.1). Taxonomy (NCBI): domain Eukaryota; kingdom Metazoa; phylum Arthropoda; class Insecta; order Lepidoptera; family Geometridae; genus Eupithecia; species Eupithecia pulchellata. The sequence goes on from OZ007529.1 coordinate 7,302,997, forward strand.
CATAAATAAGCCAATGTTTGACGATTTGCTTGTCAAATAAAGGACGCCACTTAGTTTTTTGCTATCACTACTGCTAAGTACCACCTACCGTAGGGTTTGCATGATTTAAGATTGTTAATCACCCTAAAAGCGAATCTGTGTCATAGGAGTAATTTATATAAGTTGAGCATAAGGTCCTTATACCTTATAATATAACAGTCAGAAGACGATATTACAAGTAATAAAAACATCGAATCAAGACATTTTGAGGAGGCGAAGGGGATCCCGCTAGGCTAGGTAGGGTTTGGGAAACTAAGTCAAGTCTTTTCGTCAGCCATAAAGACTATACAGCAGAGACAAAAATGCAAATACACTCAGCGGCACAATTAACCGCCCACCTTGATTTTTTTACGATTTTGGTTAAAAAAAGAAATTGTGGCAATACTTTTGAATGTTATTTCATAACGTAGGTATTTTGAAGTAAAATTAAAGATAATATTGTTTATAATTATTACGTTTATTTATAAAAAAGTCTGAAATACACTTTGGCCGTATATTAACAAATGTTATGAAATGGCTTAAAAATAAAAAATCTGCTGAATAAATGAATTCTAATAGTGCGTGTTTCCACCTCTAGCTCTCAAGACTTCTATCGAACGGTTTGGCATGCTGTCGATGACATCTTTGATCTGTTGTTGTGGAATGTTCTGCCACTCCTCAATCACGGATTGTTTTAATTCATCTATGGTGGTTGGAGCTGTTATACGGCTTCGAACACGTCTTTTTAAATTGTCCCATATGTGTTCAATAGGATTTAAATCTGGACTCCGGGATGGCCATGGTAATTTTCGAATGACGGTATCCAGGTACGCGGTAACAACTCTAGCAACTTGGGGGCGAGCGTTGTCCTGCATTAATAAAAAATCTTCGCCAATAAATGGAGCAACTGGCATTACATGAGGTTCCAACACTTCTGTTACATACCTCTGAGCATTTATTCCACCTCTTTCGAAGATAACCAAGTCGGTGCGTGCTTCGTAAGTAACGCCGCCCCATATCATGATAGAGCCACCTTGGTAACCTACTGTTTCCACAACAGTGCATGGTGCAAACCTTTCATTCTTGCGTCTGTATACACTCTGGCGACCGTCAGGACCGTGCAAGCATATTCTTCTCTCGTCAGTAAACATAACATTCTTCAAATGTTCCATATTCCATTCGGCGTGCTCTCGGGAAAAACGAAGTCTTTCTCTCCGGTGGCCTACGAGCAATTGTGGCACTCGAGATGGTCGAAAAGCTCCAAGGGCATTCTCTCCTACTCTTCTTCTCACTGTTCTTTCACTCACTTGAACATTGCGAACCTCACGAAGTTGGTTTCGTGCCTCAACAGCTGTAGTGAACCGATTTCTTAGAACATTGGTTACAAGAAATCGGTCGTCACGAGCGGAGGTGCATCTTTTTCGGCCCTGTCCTGGTCTTCGATCATAAGAGCCAGTTTCCTGAAACCGTTTCACTGCATCCCTTAAGGTGGTACGTGCGACACCAAGCTTCCGCGCCAAGTAACGCTGACTAAACCCTTCGTCGATAAGAGCGACGGCTCTCGCCACAGAATTACCATCAAATGGCATGTTTGTGATGTCCAAACACTAGCTTTAAGTTATGAAACCAAAACAAACTCAAATTGTTTAATTTTATTGCCACTAAAGCAATTTAAGCAGTATGGCAACGATAACGATAATGAGACGAAGTTCGATATTTATCCTATTCACAACTTATGCGTATAAAAAAACAAAGTTATGTGGGTAGTCTGTAATTTTTTCGTCACTACATTTCCTTCACACTTGATTTATTTAAGCCCAATAACTAACAACTGCGAAAACATTAAAATTTGCCACTTTAAAAGGGTGGGCGGTTAATTGTGCCGCTAAGTGTATAATGTCCACGCTCTCGATACGCGAGTTCGCGTAGCGTTCGCGCCTCGGTCCTGTGGTTTGTCGTTTTTTTTGTCGCACAATAACGGGTTCATGTTTCCCGAGTGTTAAGGCGGTAGTTTCATAAAGCGATCCTCACCGCAGCTTGGCGCGCGATTGTGGAGGCCTTGGCAATTTGACGCGGTGGGTCACTATGATCCGATATACGATATACTCGCAATTCTCAGAGTTTCTCTGAAGGAAAGGATCTTAACGATTATAACAATTATATCCGATAGAGACCCAAGCTATCATAGATGATGATGTCGATACTTGTGTCGGCTTTGCCAAACAGAACGGGTTATTCCCGCTCGTCCCCACGCTTCGTCCCCAGAGGGGACCAACGGGAAGTTGAACGCGTTATTAGGTACGCCGCGTCAGGGCGCTAAGTTGACGTTGCGCTATAGTGCCGAACTGTATTGTACTATGACGGTACTCTACTGTCACACAGAGCGGCGGCGCTAGCCGTACGCAACGTTTTGTCGCTGTGTGACAGTAGAGTACCGTCATAAATAAATAATACAACACAGTTCGACGCTATAGCGCGGCGTCAATTAGCGCCCTGACGCGGCGTAATAACGCGTTCTGTTTGGAAAAGCCTTTAGAAACCTGTCCTTACAGTTTATTAACAATAACAATAGGTACCTACTGTAAACCAACTTATTACAGTAGTACTGTAGGAAACTTAGCCCCGGCGCCCATTATCGTCATCGGCAAGGAAAAGGATCCTTCGGCATCCTACATGCAAGCGCACAGTGTTGGAAACTATGCTTTGGCATGCTGCAACGTTCTTAGAGATGACGAGGAGTCCTTAAGGCAAGCCTTGCCCGCAGGGCAAGCTATCCCCCTCGAGTGTTGCCTCGGCGCCGGCGGCATACCGAAGGATGCCGAAGCATCCCGAAGCATTCTCAAGGCTGCCGATACAGCAGCCTCAAGCATACCGAAGCGGTATTTTTTGTTATTACGACCATATACACGGCAATTTCTACTTTATTGCCATTATGTTAATGTATATTGCTATTTGCCACCTAAAATCCTCAGTCGTGCCGATGCCGATAATGGGCGCCGGGCCTTACATTCCCATTCATGATTTAATTTAATTAATTTCATGTGATTTTTTTTCATTTGTAACTAAACGAACGCTAAAATTAGAACAAGCACTTAGCATTCCTTTAAAATTCGTGGCCAGTGGTAGTTCTTGGCTAATGAAAGGCGAGGCCTATACTTCACCAGCCCAACCCACAACTGGGGGGGTTTGGTACAGGCCTCTTTCATTGAGGTGAGATGAAATAGACACCGGTACAGTACCTGATTTACCAGTCACCTGCACTGAAAAGCTGGATGCATTGTACCTAAAAGTACTCCTGGCAACCATGCAATCATCATTTCAAACGAACAAAACCTATTAACTTATACGAATAACTTACTATTATTCGTAACTGGCTATCAAAGATTAGCTACGAACGTGGACTAAAGGATATCATCATGCGACGACTATACTGATCTACACAAAATCAGCTAAACCTAACCTTTTTAGGCATAGTCTTGGGTTCGTTCTGAAACAGACGAGTCCACAAGTGTAAATCGCTCCTCGACTTCAAACTCAAAACTGATTAGACAAAACAAATCTTCCATAGCTTGGAAACAACTTTTGTCTTGCGGCCATCTTAGGATATCAGTTTCCTATCCATAAATACTGGAGAGAGATAAATACTTGAGATGTACCCTTTTCAATTATACTTTACCTGCCTATTTAAATTAAAAAATATAATTTTTTTACATTATAACATCTGCCGATCAATAAAAATAGCATGTATTTAGTTCATTCAATTTATTAAACATGTATGTATAATACATTCACAATAGATAGAACACACAATATCAGAATGCGTCAGCATATACAGGGAGAGCTTTTTGAGAGTCATCGAAAAGTCATGAAAGGAAAGTCATGCAAAGTGAAAATTTAAAAAAAAATTGTTGTGCATTAATAATTTAAAAAATAACTCTCAGAACCCTATTTAAAAATAAACTCACCCTGTATATTTATACTCAGAATACGAGAGATAACACTTCACTTTACATTAATAAATTTTCAGACATAAAAGCAAAGTTTAGATATATTTGTACGTAAGTATGTACGTGTAGTTTTGGTGTGTCATACACACACAAGCCAAAACTACTGAACAGAGGGAAATAAATTATTTAAGATTTTTCAATGAATGGCATGTGAAATATGATTCAATAACCACACTAGTACATCCCTCTATTCTGTCTACAGAGACAGAATATTTAATAACAACATAAAAATATAATAACAACACTACACTCAGATACTATAACAGCAATAAGCAATACTTAAGACTATAAAATAACAATAGGTTGTTTAGTCAGAACTTTTGGTAAACATTCACATTTACGAAGCTCAGGTTGAGGTTTAATATTAATTTAGGGTGGTTTTCTTTGAAAATTATAATACTTGTGCCAAAAACGTCGATTAGGATAGTAGAGGATACGCAGGATGGAATTTTCCGATAACATTTTTGCAGAACAGTGTCGTAAAAAAAAATTTGTAGGTACTCACAAAACGTATTTACGTAGTTTAATTACTTTAGGTAAAGTAGTTTAGTTCAGAAAAAAAAAATGTTGTTTTTTTTTTTAGTAAACAGTAAATTGAAACGCGTCTAATGGTGAACAAAAATAATAAAATTGGTCACTACAAATGTAAATTTGGCAGCTATTGGGTTGTTTTTAAATGAAACCAAACTGCTGACACAGGTTTTCTTTAAAGGGGAAAGATAGGCCACAGCCGTGTTCCGGAGCCTCATTTTGCTAATCAACCAAGTGAAGTGCTTGAATTTATTTGCTTGAAGATTAATAGAATGATCTCAACCTCGACACTTTTGACGTGCAATTGCAATTTACATAAAATGGAAAGCTGACCTTTTGGGAAGTGGTCTTTGGGACCCTAGTGGACTATTATAGGCTGGTGATGTGATGTGATATAATATACCTACGTGTGATGTAAAGAAAAATATAATTTTCTTTAACTTTAAGCGTCCCACATCGGGCTTCATAACAGTCAATGTCAGTTGGCAGACTGATTATTTAGAAATCTATGGCGAGATTATAGAATTTAGCTGTCGCGTCGTGGCATTTTTTACGAAAATATTTTTTATCTAAGGATAATTGTGATAGAATCGATATTGTGAAATAAAAATTAATACTTAGTCGTTTATTTTCGTTACAGGTATGTTTCTCTGATCTGGATAAAAATGACTGAGGGCATGTTAGAAACATACTATGATGATGGTAACTTAATTTTTCAGGATCAATTCCTTGAGGAAATTGCCCAAGAACATTTATTTTGTCGATTTAGTATATGACTCAGAAAATACCATTATGAAATTTTGGATAAATTCATTGAAGTTCAAAACAACGGAAACCAAAGCATAAAAAAGCTGACAGACAGGTATGTGATTGCAAAATTTGTTGGAATAATGCAACTGGATGGAAGTATTTGAAACAGTATGTGCAAAGTTTTATGTAAGAAAAGATGAGAAAAAAATTTAAACCTTCAGATAATTCTTGGGAAAATCATGCACTGATTGATATTCTTCCATGATGATCAAACTTAGTATATAATCAGAGTGGTCAGACTTTATGCAAACCTATGCTCATAAAGGTTGTACTAGCAGGTATCCTTCATCTATTAGATATCAGTCAGGATCTTTATAGGAATATGCTTTTAGAAAAGCTTTTATTGGAATTGATAAAAACAATTGATCAAGGGACTCTAATGGATATAATCGCTGCCAGCTTACCAGAATTTATAGCCGATAGAATCAACAAAGAGGAAGTGGTTCACACAAAAGATCTATTTAATGAACTTGGTAAGAACAGAACACAAGAACAGCAAGGTTAGAAAATTTAAGTAAAAAAATATTAGAAGTATAAAACGTATACTGCCATTCCTTCTACTCGAGCAGTCTCTGGATAAACCACACTTGGCGGGCTGTCAGCTCTTTGCGAGTCCAATACAACAATATCTTTAGGATGCTGTTGCGGCTGCCTCGCTTTTGCAGCGCATCGGGGATGTTCGCGGAGGCGCGCACGGACGGCTTTCACGCGATCATTCGCAAAAGTAGCTTCCCTACTCCAGCGTGCGCGAGGCAGCGGCACAGAATCATGCAGATGATTGTAACAGAATGACCTATTCAAAACAGGTGGATGCAGGTGGTAATGGGTTCCATCTGATCCAAATTTTAATTTAATTTATTTTGTATATAATTTCGTAATTTTCATTTTTCTGTATGATTTAATTAAATTTTAAAGTTGCTGTGACATTTTATTAATTTCGTTTTATTGTGTATAATATTAAGGTTGATTGTGTAATTATTATTGTGTGTGGATTTTACTATCTGAAATAAATGAATACTTAATAATAATAAAAAAATATTTTGAAATGTACCTACTCAAACTAGGTGGCAACACTTTTTTGTACGTCGTTGTAACTGAGTGTTCTTGCAAATGTTTGTGTAATGAAGAAAGAGAATAAATAACTTTTTCTACTGCATCCAAAAAGAAATTTTTAATTAGAAATCCATAAACCATTAGGTTATGGGCCACGGAAGCTCTGAATATAATTATGTAATAGAAGTACAGAAGAAATCAGCAAAGAAAAAGTTAAAATCGTGTTTGAGAAATCATTGACAAAATGTCCTCAAAACGGATTCCATGCGGCCAATGAACCTAGAAAAATTTGATGGAAACAACTTTCGTCAGTTGAAATTCCATATAAAATGTGCTCTAAAAGCTAAAGGAATAGATATTTCGAAACCTAAACCAGCAGGAAACTCTGAAGATTGGTTGAAAAGTGACGGCATGGGACTGTTCATCATAACTCCCTCTATGGACTTCAAACAAATTACACTAATAGAAAATTGCGAAACTGCCTTCATCAATATATGAACAAAAGAGTGAACTGTGCAAAATGTTGATCCATGAAAAGTTTTATCAGTACAAGATGTCGCCGGCTGACAGTGTAGCTCAACACATTTCAAAAGTGGAAACCTTAGCTAAACAGCTGAAAGAAAGTGGAGTTCAGTAGTGACATGGCAATCATAACTAAAATATTGGGAACTTTGCCTTTCAAGTTGCACTGCGACAAGCATGGATGTCATTGGATCCTACTCAACAAACTATTGTAAATCTAACTGCACGTTTATTGCATGAAGAGGCAAGCTTAGCAGATGAAGAGGAATAGGACAGAGCTCTCCTTGTTGCCAATAAAGGGTGGAAAACAAAGCCTAAACAAAATAAACAAGAAGCGAGTGAGAGCAATACAAATCAGAACAATAAACCAAATAAACATTGGTTTGAATGCTATAATTGTGGCAAGCGCCATTTCGCCAGAGAATTTGTGCTCCTAGACAATCCTAGACTAGAAAACCTCAGCAAGAAGATGCAGATGTGTTAGCATTTTATGTGGAAAATAATTCATGTTATACTGAAGAGATTACTTGGATTCTAGATAGCGGTGCCTCTGCACAAGAGGCACCACTATCTAGTTATGCTAATATGACATTTAGAAAAGATTTATTTGTGGAACTATTTGAATGTAAGCAAAAGAAAGAAATCATTGACATTGGGAAGTAAACAATCTGTAGGAGACCAGTGAACTGAATGATGTGTTGTATGTTCTAAGTTTAAAAAGAAACTTATTCTCTGAAGGGGTGATGATACGAAAATTCTTTTCTATTGTAAAGAAAGACAAAATGCCCTGATTTATAAATATTAAAAAAAAACAGTATAAATGAGTTGAACATTAAAACAGTGGTTCCATGTAACTTGGTTCAAAATGGCCAAAGTGATATGAAAATGTGGCATGAATGAATAGGACATATTAATGTGAAACAAATTAAAAACATGTGTGCAAATAGTGTTGTGAATGGACTGAAAATGATGGACAATGGACAAAACGATTTCGTACGTGAAACATGAGCATATGGGAAGCAGTGCAAGTTTCAATTTCACAAATCTGAGCGAGGAGAACTAGCTGAGCTGAACTGAGCCAGGTGACCTAGTTTATAGCGATGTTTGTGGACCTATGGGTGTCTCATCTATTCAAGGTATGAGATATTTCTTACTCTTCAGAGATGCTGCAACAAGTTACAGGCATGTATATTTTATGAAACATAAAAGTGATGTCATGGAAGCCTTTAAAACTACAATGCTATGATTAAGAATAAATTCATGCACAATGTCAGAATATTACATACTGACAATGGAACAGAGCATGGAACAGAGTATGTAAATAAAGTTTTTAAAGAGTATTTGGAGAGAGAGAGAGAGAGAGGATAGTTCATGAGCGTACTGCACCCTATACACCAGAATAAAATGGTCGAGCAGAAAGGGAAAATCGTACCATAGTGGAGAGCGCACGTTCAATGTTGTATACGCGAGATGTCCCATTGGAGCTGTGGGCAGAAGCTGTACAATGTGCTATATACGAGTATATACTGAATAGAACATCCTCCACCCAGACCCCAAATAAAACAAGCTTTTGAATTGTGGAACGGAATCAAGGCCCAATTAGGACATTGTGAAGGTGTTTGGTAGTATAGGCTATGGGCAACCATAACACATAATTGTGTAAAAAACCTTTAATGAAACAGAGCATACTGTCACTGGATTTGCTCCAAAGTATCTACTAAATGGCACAGATCTTTACCTTATTGCTAAGGGATCTGAAACTCGGGAAGACCGAGCATGACTGATCCAAGACAGGAAAAAAGCTCTAGAAAATACCAACATATCATATGCATACCACATTATTGCAATAAATCAATTTACAATAAAAATAGATTACTTGCAGTTTTCAAAGTTGGTGATACTGTTTTTGTAGACAATGGAAACAAACTGAATAGGAAAAAGCTCGACAAACTGAGGATCATCGCCGTACAAAAATAATTGAAAAAATATCAGACTCTATTAACAAGAGAAACACTGACCATAAGAAAACTGAATCAAACTTTTTCACGTCTCGAAACTAACTCTAGCCCACGGCATTGAAAAACTATGAAGAGGATGCACTGTGTGATCCGGTTGTTTTATCTTTACTGGAAGGGGAGAAGTAAATAAATATAACTATCTTTTTTTTTAAACGTTCCCGCACATTGGGCTTTCTAACTGTCAGTTGGCAGACTGATTACATTAGTAATCTATGGCCAGTCTGAGGATTATTGTGATAGAATCGATATTGTGAAATAAACATTAAATGTCTATTTCACACTTTTCTTTACAGAGAAATTTAATGTGTTTGAATTCACAAATCCATAAAATACACCTATAAATATAGGAAACTTAATAATAGTGCGAGGGGTCACGCACTATAATAAAAAAAATCTTAGAATAATTGAACTGTATTCACTTATTAGCGCAGTCGCAGACCTGCAGATTCTATTCTACAGACCACTACGGGGTGATTACGCTTCAATATATCCATGGATGGGAGGCTGGGCAGTAAATATATCCGTCCCAAGGATTGGAATTTTTTTATCACAAAATGTTGTGACGAGATGGTCAATATGCGTGAACATGCGAGTGCGAAGAGGATTACCTATATTCTACATTTTGTTTTCGATTTTGCCTACGTTCTCATTAACTGACGCTTCAAATTCTTTTGAATATTTTAAATATATAAATAAAATCTACAAATCTCATAGAATAAACAGATGAAGGCAATAATAATAATAATAAATAATGCTGGATCCACACAGCATCATCTAGCATTAGGGATCACCTATCTATACAGACAGATTAACACCATCACCCTACGGCCTTGGTGACCGGGCAATCTTGCCGTTTCGCGGCAGTAGGTTTGTGATGTTTTATTGCTCGCCTCTCGGTTTCACTCTGCTCTGATATATGTTCGAGGCAGAACAGAAAACAACCAGTAGGTCTGTGGAGATGCTTAGCTTCTTTGTAGAAGGGAAAACAGCTTCGCAGCCGTTGTTGGTTTGTTTTAAAATCGAAGACGATGGGGTGGCTTGTCCAATTGCGAGACAAAAGAATCGTACTTTAAATAATTTTCAGAGACTAGATAAAGCTGAAATAATGAGTAATTAGTAGCCGGTGCAACCTACGACCGCAACCTACTGCAACGCAGGTGAATCATCCGTCACTGCGTCACTGAGGTTGTTGTCAAATAATAGCTTACGTGTGTATTTATTATTGTTATCTTTTAACAAGTTAATTAATTTAATCTAAGGAAATTCCAGATGGTTTATGAAAAACTTAATCGGATTAGTCAGATAACATTTTTATGAGTTGGCATATTTTAAACTCGTTCATTACGAGCATATCGTTAGGTACCTTATAAACTGGCATGATTTGTCATTTAATAAGAATACTTACATATATTAATGCTAAATTACTTTAAAGCCACTCGTTAGACGGTAGACTTAATAGCATGGTATTTAATATCGGGAAGTAAAAAAAAACTATTTAAACTTTTTCTGAAAAAACAACTATTAATAATTGATATGTTGTGAATATTTGTTACCAACAGTTTTAGAACAGAAAAGTTACCGTTTTACATACCTACCTACTCGAAGATGAGCGCACCTTTAATCTATAATATGAATCTTTCGTTATTATTTCGATTGTATTGTATCGAATATGTGCGAAAAAACGACTCGCTTTTCTCAAATGCAATTTCTTCTAAACAAGGTCATGAAACTACTCCTGGCATTCTTTAGCCATCATCTCCTTTTAAAGGAAAAATAATTACATTTTTATGATTCTTGAAATCATTAGGTACATTTAAAATTACTAAGGCTTATTCTCCGTTCGAGAGTTTTCTCATACTATCATTGCCAAATACATAGTTTTGCTGGATTGGCTAACTTGCCACAGAGATCAAATTAAAGTAGCAGTACATGTACATTAAGTAGGTAATACATATTTCAATTAACATACAAAATACGATAGCTTTATTAAATCACATACAAAATAGTATCGTTCAACGAAAAATAAATAAGTACATAAATCCATAATACGTAGCGAAAGTATAAAAAAATTATAACATTACATTAACATACATAGCATATAACAGAAGGCAAGATTCTAAGCCTAGTTTTCAAATCAAAAGCCTGAAGTAAAAAGTCTATTTCTGAGTAATGTCGAGCCGCTATAGGTACTTATTCTTCGGATAGTTTTTAGCGATTACAACACGGTAAACATTGTCCGCATTAGACTGTTATTTCGCTCACATTATCTCCACACTGAGAGATCAAATAACCATCCTCCTTTCTACATTTTATAAATTATTCTGGACAATCCACAGAGCAGCATCATCCCAGAACTAAGCAGAGCATGTATAATATAATAAGCTTGTACTTAGTACTAACAATAAACATAACACTATCTTTATACAGGCAAAATACACATCAACAATAATGAATAAAAAGTAACAATAAGCAATTTAATAACAATAACATAAATGTTACTTTATGTACATCTAGATTATTTATATACATCACAGCTAGAGTATAATTTTCACAATGACCGGATAAATTCTGCACCACTGCAAAGTATTTAAGTCGCTTCCCGCTGTCTCTCTGTTTGTCCCTATGTATGTTAGATCTTTAAAACTACGCAACTTATTTTGATGCAGTTATTTTTTTATAGATAAAGTGATTCAAGAGTAAGGTTTTTGTATCGGCATTGCACCCGTGGGAAGCCGGGCGGTAAGGGGTCGCTAGTAAGGTTATAATTAAGTTATTTGTTACTTATGCGTTGGTTGAACATCATTGTTACGTTTAATGACTGCCAAATAGCGCTAACTAGGGCATAACGTCATAGATCAACTTTTCTTATCCAGAACTTTAACCCCCGAAATGTATGTGTCAAATAGTTATAAAATACTTGAACCGGAGATTGTGAAACAGTTCCAGTATTATAACATAACTTAAACTGCGAATATAAAAGAAATTCAGAGTCCTCACGAGCATCGAGTGCCTCTATCATGCGGAAAAGGAACTACGAAAATACCATACAAAAAAACGAGACGTCACGATGACGTCTCGGCACTGGCAAACGTCACTCAGGGTTCGGCGTACGTGACTCTGGTATGCCTAATTTGTTTGTATAATCAATCAACGACAATCGCCGAACATGCCCAATTAAATGCAACTCAATCGTTAGCTAATCCTCGCGATTTACTTTGATAAACCAAATCAAAGAAAACCCTTACCTTTCAAAGTAATATAAGGCCAAAAAGCTATGCAAGAACCTACGCTAAATTTGTATATTGTAACGCAATTCAAAAGAAATCAAGTATTCAATTAACGCTACTAAATAAATAGATATCGATTTTTTTTTACAAATGAATATTGCTGGACACAGCATCATCAAGCTTCAAGCTAAGCAGAGGCAGTGTTATGGGCTCTAGATAACTGATATCCTTAATTCAATACATTACATACAGATAATTTTTATTATACATACCTCTAGAAACAACCTGAACAAATATCTGAGGATTGCACAAAAAACTTTCCCGAGGCGCAAATCGAACCCGCAATATCCTACGTCGTAGGCTGAACTTCGCCATAGAGGTCGTCGAATTATCTCTTCTACAACCTTAGTACCAATAGCAGATAGTTTTTTTGATTTCTACCAACGTCGGAATAGACAAGGTGCACATTGCGTTCAGGGAAGCGTTTAGGTGACAGGTTGTTTGTGTGTGTGTGTGTGTTTGTACAAAATATTTTTTAATTTGCCCATGTTCCTCACAAACGGACGAAATTATTCTGAAGATTTTTTTCAAATTCCTTACTAACTTTTAATTAAGTAAAATATGTCCCAAGTATGTTTTTTGTCAAAAAAACAACGCTTTCATTTTCACAAGCCGTCATAATTGTTATCTTTCAGACATGATCACAAAGATTACATGATATGAAAGGTTCATACAATGTAATAATTAAATATTCATAGGGTAAAAATTACCAATAAATTCTTTATCATAAAAACTTATCCGCGACAATGATATCACTGTCTTCAATATCAGCAGATAATAAAAAATAATACTTTGATATTACACAATACAAAATTCCTACAAAAAACAACAGCGATATTAACATAAAGTCGATTTTGAGGCGCTCACTTGACCCAAATCACCTTTCTTTGTTCTAATAAGATAAAATAGCCAATTTTATGTTATTAGGACAAAGAAAATTAAAAAAAAACAATGAGCAGTTTGTAATACCTATTTTTCATCTCTGCACTAACTATCACTACATAGTACAAATAGTAATAGGTAACAAAAGGACAGTTATGGATGGTTAAAAACTTATTCTAGGGCCCAATATCAACAAATATAAAACAAAGTCGCTTCCCGCTGTCGTGTCTGTTTGTCCATATGTATGCTTGGATCTTTAAAACTATGCATCGATTTTTGATGCGGTTTGGGTGGTTTGGGAGCAATGCTGATACAAAAGCCTTATAGAAAAAACTATTACAGAGGCACAAACTCCCGAAATTTCATATTTTCAACTTAATGAGATTAAGATAAAATAGGTGGGGCACTAATTTGAGACGGGGTAACGCCTAAGGCGTCAAAAATGTGTCCTTCGACATTTTAAACCCATTTTAACTTGTGAGTGGCAACTATTCTACAAGTTTACTTACATTTTATATTAAAGAATTAAATCAAAAGAAGAAAATAAGTATGATTAGGGTGCGAAAATATAGCTAGCAACATTACCAAACCAATAAAGATAATTCATAAAAATACCAAAACAGACAGAGGGTCTCCCACAATAACCGACGCAGAATCGGCTTGGTAGCAGGTTGAATATTTATTGACGGTAGTATTCGCTGAGGCACCCCGATTCAAGCCGAGCACGTGTCATTAATACGCTTGTCTCGAAACGGGTGCGTATAGGCACGCCTTATGTCTCGATCGCTTGTCGGCACTAAGCCCCGAGATAAAAGCAAACGAGAACAACTCCTTCATTGGTGTGTATTGTACACACGAATGAAGCAGTTGTTGTCGTTACGATTTGCAAAAAGAAGAAAGAGCTTTACAGTAAAACGAGCTAACAATCGTTGAGTTGTGATCGGCATCCATAGTTTTACGGCTCCGGCGACGGGTGAATTTCCCATTCAAACGTAATACCAAAAGGATTTGTAATTTGAGCAGATTTTCACATACACAAATAATAGCAGTATTATTTGTATTAGAATAGTACTTATGTAGGTTCCTGCCACAAGCTTTTTTGAAAATATTTAACTATCTACACAAATAATAAGAAAACGTGTTTTTTTATAATATCCGTTTTGGTTTAATGTCATTTCAGAAAGGTATTTAAAAGAAAGTTGTGGTGGGAACTTAAATAGATACAATTTCACTACAAATAATAGCAGATCATGGTGAAAATATGCTCAAATTACAAATCCTTTTGGTAATACGTTTGAATGGGAAATTCATCCGTCGCCCGAGCCAACGATAAATTCATTAATAATATAAGCCTAACGACAGCGAGTATCTACACGATACGTTGCGTTATTAGAACGCGCCCAGTCGTCACGAAACGTCTCGGCGAGTGTACACTGTCAGCATATAGCTTTTCATAACATTTTTGACCACGCCGTTTCTGCGTCGAAATATGACTTGAGACATTTTGTAGGTACAGACGTTATTATTTCGTATAATCTTTGTCGGTATGATTTATATACAGCATGTTTCAGATTCAAAACATGGATAAAATTTACAAAAATACTTATCATTACAGTTATACAAGGCGCCATTATGCTCATAAAAATTATATAATATAATATTAATAAAAAACAAAGTCACAAAGGTTCATCTCTTATCACAATTATATCACAATTTTTTTACAGATATTGTAATAGCAGTCTTATTGTCTAATATCTTAGCGACTATTTTACTCGAAAACGCCGCTTCTCCGCCAAAATCAGGATCTGGTGTACCGCCGCTGCTGCATCGACGATCAATCGGTACTTACCGTTTATATTCATTATAATACGCACGTATTTACTTTAATTAATACGCACTCATAAACGGCTCCTTCCAAATAGCTTAAAATAGATTCGATATAATACCTACACGCACGCGTCAACCGTGAAACAAGTCCGGTTTCTAATATTTTTAAAATAACGCACAGGTTCAATCCGCAAAGCAATTTCGTTACTTCATATAGGCGATTCCGTTTATACGCAAATGGGTGGCGCTTTTGAACGCTATTTAGAGTTTGACATTCGTACCTGGCTCCATAAGGCGGCTCTACGTTACGACGCGGGGGTGATAACAACTCGTCGTACAATCCTGGATACCTGCAAACAAAATAACAATCTTAGGGCTAATGCACAAACAAATGAAGGTGAAAGTACTCGTGCGACGCAGGAGGTTGCGGGTTCAATTCCCACCGATTTTAAATTGAACCATCATAATATTCACATCAGCACAATTGGACAGATTTTAGCTCAAGCTAATGCATGATAAGCATAGACTTCATAATTTTACGACGTTTTTTTGCTTAGTTTTTTCGTCTTGTCATACAATAAAAATTACGTTTTACAAAACAGCTGAAATATCATAATCTTCCCCAAAAAATTATGTATTGTTCATTTTAAGAGGAATACAACACAAAAATAAGTCAAGAACGATCAAAATAAGAATACAATTTTATTAATACCCTACATCTATGCATTTCTGGCAATCAAAGAATATTTATCGGGTATTTATCGCGTACCTTTTGCTTTATTTTACCCTACGTCGTCCCAGTCGCCTCGTGACCACGATCGACCGTGATCACGAACGATGCAATGTGATGGAAACGTTTGGGAAAATAAAACAAAAGGTACGCGATAAATACCCGATAAATATTCTTTAAGGTCATTCGTTTTTCATACATTTGTATTTTCCCAAATATGAGCCATATGAGCTTAATTTTACAAATAAATAACTGTTTTTGGCATTGTTATAGGTCGTTATTTGCGGCAAATTATGTTTCATTAAAGAAAACACTTGATTTAATTAGAAATAACGTGGTAATTTTAGTCCATTTTTGTCACTGTGTGGGTGAACACCGATAGTGTCGTACGAGAACGTCATGAACTTATGAGTGTGAGCGGCGACGACAACGTCATCTGTGAGAAACATAACGAATCAACTCGTAATACCATAGCTTACCATTCATAAACTTTGATTTTGTTCGTTCAAGCATGTAGAACGTACATATTTCGTCTTTTATTGTTGTGATGTGGCTGTCTATTCTTTCAATGTCTATCGTTTTTGTAGGTATTTAGGTATTCTGTTGTCATTGACTTGTTTTAAACGAAGCAAACCTATTTTTCAAACAATCAACTTCCCAAAATAAAAGATGGAGTCACGGAGGATGAAAATTCTAATAAATAATAAATTTCAATTGTCCTTAGTTGGACCCAAAAACTTCGAAAAAAAAAGTACTAAAAATGATTTCTGTAGTATTTTTCTTTCAAGTTTTTTTGTCCGGAGACCACAGTACTTACTGTAATGTATGCTCGTCCAAGCTAGTCTAGCTAATAATAATAATAATTCACGCATACTGTGTCTAATGTAAAAATTTAATATACCTAAATTGGCATCCAATATTTACAATTACCTACCTCTCAAACGTTTTTTCGAAAACTAACTAGGGATACTATTCACGATACTTATTTATTGACATCACTCTGCAACACAGTAAGTTGCTGGTTCAATTCCCGCCGCGCGACAATACCTCTGATCTTGAAGAAGTAATGAATAAAGTTTTGTGATGAATCATTATTTATCAGATCCAGGATCAACTACCTGTATTTTACCAGTACCTAATTGTGCTCAAAAGTCCGCAATAAACAAAATTGCATTGAAATTAAAGTGTACAGAAAATCAATGACAC